>JAYXIM010034177.1:0-231798 GCA_037575425.1 Anastrepha fraterculus | reverse complement strand
AGTATATGCATACGCACTGCAGCAACCATTACCTAATTTTTTTTTTCAATTTACATTTTACTACAGGGAATAATATAATACCATATATGTATGCATTTTCTAGATAGTATAAAACTTTGAAATTTAAAATAAATAAGAGAAAACTTCAAAGAAACGTATTTGCATTTATGGGACAACTAAGTTCAATTGCATCTTTATTAAATATAGTGTTGCACGCATATGTATGCCCTGTAGCAACCATGACCTACTTCACGAGCATCGCCTTATCAATAATTAGCGAGTAAATATCCTAATGATCAAATTCCTGCCTAGCAAATGCTAAAACAATTATCTTTTGCATATGGATGTACATATTTGCATGTGCACTTGACCCTAGCCTGTGTACGTATATATTTGTATTCTGAACTTCCAGCAAAACAATGCTGATTAATATACACATATGCACGTACATATAACCGCACACACAGGGCACTCACTTTATTCCTCTAAATGCGTATGTCGTCCAAAGCTAAAATTCTATGCCTTGCGACTACAAAAACAAAATGCATTAATAGGCGCAGCCGTAGCGGCCATCATTCTAGTTGCCATTGTGCTGAACAGTCAGAAATAGTCGCGGCGGCGCCGAACAGTTTCAACTGTTGTACTGTACAACAACTCTCTCTCTCCTTTTCCTCTACGTTATATCTTTTTTCTCTCTCGCGGTACGAAAATGCCGAAAACGTTGCAGAGGGACGTGAATTATCGTGTGAACTTTTAGCGAAGAGTTTAATATTTTCATTTGTTCTCGACGTCCAGCTGGGCCCCGGCCGTGGGTTATTTGCCAATAAACTTGTTGCCCAGAGCTTTCGCGCCTATGAACGAATCAAATCTAGACGGGGTATGACGAAATCGTCGAATAACGCCGAGTAACGTGAACAGAATCTACGACGAGCAGTTGCACACAGATCATTGACCTTGAAATACGCTTTGATTCCAAACAGTCGTTTTTTACCTATCGAAAATGCCCAAAACGTTGCATGGTCTTGAAATTTTACTCTCCATTCTCGCTCATCCATCGACGCCTTAGAAGTTTCACTTCAAAAAATTCCAATTATACCATTTGTCAATGCACACCAAACCGTCCTTTTGGGACTCTGAAGCGGCTGCTGAGGTTTTAATAGCGAGTTCTATTCTTTAGGAGACCGTTAAGGCAATTTTGTTTATTTACACTTTAATTTAAATTTAAATGAGCTTCATCACCCCAAGATATAGTGTACAAAATCAATCCAACATTGTCTCGCTCAAAATGTTTATACAAATTGTGATTATTAGACTTAAGCGCTTGCACGATTTGGAGTTTGATGGACTGAAGTCTAAGATCCTTCCTCAATATTTCATCCACAATAGTTTTAGGAAGTTCCAGGGCAGACGAAATCGTCAAATAACGCCGAGTAACGTGAACAGAATCTACGACGAGCAGTTAAACATGGATCATTGGCCTTGAAATACGCTTTGATTGCAAACTGACGTTTTTTACCTGTCCATTACGACATTGTGACTAAATAACCCGCACGAGTAACGAAGTTAACGTGATTTCCTCTTTGCACATACTCTCAGCGGTTAGTGAGAAGCTTTAAATTTCCAACTTAATTCTGCCACCGAACACTACATATACATATATGCATAAAACTCGCTAATTTTAGTTTGCTTTGTTAGTCTCGACTGTTTGACCTTCAGCTTTGGGTTAAAAATATCAAACACTAAGACGACGTTGAAAAGGTACATAGAGGCATTCGTAACAATTTAAGTGGTCTCAGTCCTATTCTGTGTACTCATCGAATTTTTCCTGCTATGGAAAAATATATCTGAATATTAACTTTTAAGGTGTAGTCAGATAAAGCAAGGAAATTATTTTTGCAGCTCAACATTTTAACTTTTCCAATAAGTAGTTTGCGAAAGTTTTCCCTTGTCGAAAAATGCTGCCAATCGATTAACTAAAATATGAGAAATATCATTAAAATTTATTTTTTTGGCATAAACTTACATATAAAATTTTCACTTGCGAGTTTTATTGTTCTTTTTTCAGATATGGAATTAACTCGTGACAATTTTTGTACTATGAATTATTATGATTTACGGCGCAGATTATCAACGCATAAGTGCTTAGCTTACTTCGATTTTCGGCGTTGAAGCACCACACTTAGATACTTTGGAACGCTGGTAAATTGAGTTCCAACGTGGCTGTCAATATTTGCAGGATGAATTTCGTGAAGGCCGTCCAGTAATGAGTGTTGTGCCAGAAACGATCAATGCTGTGCGTCAATCGAAAACGACACATCATCATGTGACACTTCGCGAGATATAAAGTGCGCACACTGACCAACATATCGTAGTCCCTTTCCGCAGCCCTGCGATAAAATCCATGACACTACGGAACCGAAGGGTGGTGATTTTCCATTTACATGGGGCTCTCATTAGTTTCATCGTAACAGCTGACAGGGGGCTTTCGTTTACGTCGGTTAGTGCTGGCAGCAATAGACTTTCTCGGGGATTAGTGTAAGCAGCATACACAACACAATACTGCTTGAACATTTGATCGATAAGAAAATTTGTTCTCAAAGCAGGACTCGTGTTGGTGTAAAGAAATGTGAAAGAAATTCAGCCGCAATAGTTCAAAGCAAGTGACGACGCAACATATGACGAATCTTGGACTGATGCGTATGAGCTGGAAACAAAGCAGCAATCAACAGTAAATGTGTTCAAAAATGAACTTAATTGAAAGAAAGTGGTTCGAGGAAGAGGCACCTCAAATAAAATGGTTGCCTGTTTTTTCGGAAAATCTGGTAATGTCCCAACTGTACCACTAAATAAACTCAAAACAGTTAATTATGAGTGGTACACAAGTATTTGCTTGTCAGAAGTTTTCGGAGAATTTAGGGAGCTTTCACGTATCGCCTCATGCAAGAGAGTTTTTGAGCACTCAAATTCTCCATTTGGCAACTAATAATTTCCTTTTGTTCCTGAATATAAAACGGGATTTCAACGCTTGAAGAAGCTGTTGAAATCTTTGAATAAATCGTTTTGGAGGTATCCACTTCTGAGTGGCATAAGTGTTTCGGAAATTTATTCAAGCGAATGCAGAGTTGTATTGATTTTCTAGGATAATGTTTTGAAAAACCATAAAACATTGAATAATGGCCTTTATGCTTCAGGCCCTGACAAAGGCGCGCAACCGGCATGTTTTTGGGGGGCTTGTATGCAGTTCTCTGTGTTGAAAAAAAAAAAATTAATAAGGTGAAAAGAAAAAACGTTTTTTAAACAACTAATTTTATAGGGCCCGCCATCTATCGTTACGGATTTCAACTAGATATTATCTGAAGAATGGTAACACTTAGCTGTTATCTGATTTGACAGAAAATTAGTTTTATTCTGCCGCTGAACGAAAATGGTTGTGTATACGCTTAAAGAACGCTGGGAAATATTGCGACATTACTTTGAAAATCATGGTAATGTTACAGAATGTGTACGAAAATTACGTACGGCAATGGGAAGAAGAAAAGCACCGAATGTGCGTTACTTTGCGAAAAAAGTAAGAGAAACTGGGTTGCTTATTGACAAGCCAACGCGTGACCGACCAAAAACCGTGCGTACACCCGAAAATATTGCTGCTGTGGCCGAGAGTGTTCGTGAATCACCAGGAACATCAGTTCACCGTCGTTCTCAACAATTGGACATTTCGGAGACATCATTGAGACGAATTTTGCGTAAAGACCTTGGTATGACGCCGTATGGGATGGTGCATGGCTAGCCGAGGTAGCCATATGAATGAAGTTGTGTTCCATCATTAACCGGAAGGATTGTTCTTCAAAATAAAAAAAAAACAGTTTGGAAAAATATTGTAGTTTCTTTTTTATAGCATTTTTAATTCCGTAAAGTTATATGGCGGACCCTGTAGTTCTAAAAAAAATTTAATAAGATATAAACAAAAGCATTTTTGTAATGAAAGAAAAGTAAATTAAAACAGAATAAAACCAATAAAGTCATTTAGTTGCAAGAAAATACAAAAATATATTATTTGATTTGTTTTCAGCAATTTTTTTTAAAACCAATTTTTTTTCCACTGCTCAACCTCTCTTATGGCATCTTACTTCTTAAATACACTACCTCTCATTTGATTAAATGCCATTGGTTTTTGTGTAAAATTTCTCCTCAGAGCTTTCGAAGACGAATCTAAATATTTAAGGTGGTGTTGGTAAATCAACTGAGTTGTTTTCTTCCTTCGCCGTGTCCATGTGGCTGTCAGCTCAGAATGAAAAAAGGGGTTTTCATTATTTGTTTTCTAGTTTCTCAACACTTTGCTTTGATAGTCAAACGTACAGAACAGTGTTGTTGGTCTAGTGCCACCACCTTTAATGAATGCGCCTTGGAGCTTTCAAACAAAAAATTGTTTTTAATTTCAATATGTTATGGGGCTATAGGACAAAAAAAAGCAGTGTGATGCCACGACCGGCGCTACCTTATTATTCTCATCATCGTCGCTGATTTCGTAGTGGATTTATTTTTATTTTTATAAGGATCTTGAAGGACATTGAACACATTTTAGTAAGTTGAAGACTTTCTATTTGACATATTTGCAAAGAAATGTCGTCGAACTGTCAAAAATAAGCAATGCTAAGGAACTGGAATTTAAAAGGCCCTGTGTTGTCTAACAGCTATTCATGGAATGCAATGTGCACAAATACATTGATATTGTACATATTCAAGCGATTTGCCATTTTCATCTGAATAGCACATAACCATTATTCCCTCACCGATGTTTAGCAAGAACTTGTAGATCGAAAATCGAGCACATGTTGGTGGCAATCAGTTCTGATTTTAAAAACTTCCACTTGGGAGAACTTGAGAGGCGCAGCAATTCACAGGAAATCAAAGACAATCAAGAATCAACAGCAAACCAAATCGACGAGGAAAAATTGCAGCAAGTGTTTGCTTTGTTAATGTGCGGGTGTAAGTAAATGCATGTGTGAATGCAGCATTTGATGT
Organism: Anastrepha fraterculus; assembly: GCA_037575425.1. Classification (NCBI taxonomy): domain Eukaryota; kingdom Metazoa; phylum Arthropoda; class Insecta; order Diptera; family Tephritidae; genus Anastrepha; species Anastrepha fraterculus. The sequence continues at coordinate 226,776 of JAYXIM010034177.1, read as the reverse complement.
GCAGGTGCATGAGTGAATGAATCTGTATATTAGTGAGTATGTGTGCGTATGCGTTCGTGTTTGTGCGATGGGTTAGACGCATTTGTATTTGTGCGCCGCAATCAAGAAGCAATCGACACCAGAACAATGAGTACAACGGCAGCTGTGACGTCAGCAGCAACAATCAAGGCATAAGGCAGTCATTGAACGAACATTCGCCAGGCAGAGAGCAGAGCAATTTAACAAGAAAATGAAAATTTATCGCTAGCAAGTCAAGCAGACAAGCAGGCATTAAGCCACAAGTGAGTGCAAAATTTTGGTGAGCGGGGAATAGGGTTTCTGATACAAATGCAACGTTGCTTTGTGTGCCACTGATTGCTTTGGCTGCTGCTCGGGTTTAATTCTTCAGCTAAATGCGCCGAAAACGCTTCGAATTGCTCCCGCATGTACAGCAACACAACGCAAACAACCTCACATATGTATCATTCACCACACACCTACACACAAACTCACACACAAAAGTGCATTGTTCGTGTTGTTCCGTTGGCGAAGACAAGAAAAAGCAATCAACATTGTTGCTGGCGATGGTAGTGAGGAGGAGGTGATGGCGAGTGGGAGTGGGAGTGGGAGTGCAGTCTATGATCGTCAATAAGGTATATGTACTTACATATATATGTTTGTATGTGTGCGTGTAGATACATAGCTGTGGTAGCAAAGATGCCAATTGACTCTGCGAAAATGGCAAAGAGGGGTTCAGTGTAGTAAGAGAAACAGCAGGAAAAAGCGGGCGTTGGAAAAGTGCACGCTAAAGGGAGTGGAGCTGATGCTGAGAGCTTCCAGGCTTGTTTGCTAGTTGAGTTTTGTGAACGTAATTTCTGTACTTTTCTACTTGTACATCCTTCCTTCCTCCTGCTGCCATCAGCTGCTATGCTATTTCGCAAACGGATAAGCCATAGCTGCAATGCACCACGGGTAACAACAACAAACCACAAAGTTGTGATTGCCACAATAAAAGCTCAGCTGCGTCTGTGTCGAGTGCTCGGCGATTGACTGCGAAAATTGCAATCGAGTTTCGGGTGTTTCTCACAATTCAATCCCAACTGCTGTGGGCACAACTACTTCGCCTTTCGTTTTACTTTCGTTTGTGTCTTCATTTTTGCCTGATATTGTTCAAGAATTTTGAAGAGAAAGTAATTTTTCAATGTAACCTCGACGGTGATGATTGAATTGCGCTTCGGCATTGTAGTTTATGAACAGTTTTGTCGTCGATGCTCGCCTTTGTTTTGCTACGAACTTTGTTGTCAGTGTCGCTTTGAATTGATTTCGATTGATGGATAAAATCTTCCTTGAAGGTTAGTTTTCTGTAGCGGATTTTTTCTTGCTTTTGCTTTCGATTTGATTTTAACCGCGAATTTTCATTTTGTGTTGCTTTGCGATGTAACTAAGAGTTCAAAGACAGCTACGATGCTACGTTGGTTACTGTGTTTCTTAAGTAAACTGGCAGGTTACGATTAGCTTATTGAGGTCACGTTTATTCCATTTCTCGTGATTGATAATAAATAATTTCTACAGTAGTTGGTAGTCAAGAGTAAGCATTACGAATTTTCGTTATTCAACAAATGTTGACTATTTAACTTCTGAATAAATACGTTAATTGTTCTACCACACTACCCACCCAATGATTTATGCCTGGTGGGCACAGAATTTTGAAGAAATATCTCACTCTCGTTTAGGCGTTAACTGCGCCAGATTTAGTTGTAGGGAAGGATATTTCTTATTCCATGAGTTTTAACTTCCTTGGCCTCTATGGCCTATTGACAAGAAAAAAAAAAAAATGCGGTATTGCCTCATTTCGCTCAACGGCGAGTGCTATGGAGGCATGAACAAATATTTTGTGTGGCCGAAAATTGAAGACATTGACTTGAACGATCTTCGGTTTCAGCAGAATGGCGTGTAATGACACACAGATCATGTGGCAATCGATCTTTTGCGCGCTATGTTCGGTAATCGTGTGACCAGTTCTTCTTGATTGCGGCGATAGCCGCTTACGCGATTTTGGCTGAGTTCAATGTAGCGCACCAGTCGCTTCTTTTTCGTACTAAGCGGCGTCAGTTGGACTCATCAAGTGAAGCCAAGTCCTTTTCCACCTGATCCACCTTTCTAACGCAGAGGGGGACTTCCTCTTCCTCTGCTACCACAAGCTGGCGCCGCATTGAATACTTTCAGAGCCGTACCGTTTGTATCCATTCGGAAGACCTTGACTGGCTTGTTGGCAAGAGATACATTTTTATCGGTTTATGAAAGAACCAGCCCACCACGGTTCGAAGTCTCTTACAACTTAGAAATCATAAATATCAACAGCGACGTTGGTGCCGATACGCAAGTGCGCCGACTGTTTGTTTGATGATAGGAGGTATAATACTTTGTTTACATAATTATTATTTCATGTTCAAATACAACAATTTTACCTCTTTGCATAACGGTTTTTGTTAATAACGCAATACTCAATGGTGACTTGGATTTGTTCGTGCCCCAACGCATCAGTTTTGTAACCTGAATTTTCACGAATATTGATTCTTTATCGTCAAAAATGGGTGGATGTAGTTGAGGGCAGTTTATTTTTTTATATATAACCAAACCAACAATTGCAGCGGCTTATTTTATCGTTAAAACATAAATGGTCATCCACAGCTGCAACTCGTACCGTAAACATTCATGGACTCTTGAGCTGAATACGACGGTTGGCCAACAAAAATACAACTAAAAGCATTAACAAAAAATAAATTACAAACCAAATGGCAAAGCATGCAATTAGAAATACCTCTCCCGAAAGGAAACTGGTTGGAAAAGAAATATTTTCTCCATTTTAGTTAGTTCACTTAGTAATTTCTAGTCCTTAGAAAGGACAAAAACTGCAGCAGAATTATATGAAATTAATAGATAACAAATAAGTGGAACGAATATTAAGTTTCAAGAGGCGTACATGCGTGCACGTACATATTTGTATTGAAATACACCCACTTTTATGTACATACGCATAACAAATGTACGGATGGCAGTATTAAAAATGTTTCAACAATTTTCATATTTTTTCATTTTGTATAAAGCAAAAATCTGGCTCTATTATTTTGAGTAAATTAGAAGTAAACCCTATATCACTGCTATTGACAATAGTAAAGATTTTAAACAATAAAGTTTAGATGGAACTGATTCTTTCGTACCCAACGCATACTAAAATGGAATATTAGTTTGGGGAAAAAGAAATACGTACATTACTTTCTCAATCGATATCTCGTTAAGTATCAATCAAACAATGTAAAGTTTATGCTCGTTGTCAAGGTGTCATTTCACACTATAAAAATATTTTGCTGGTTTTTGTTTGTTCCTTTCAGTTGAGAGTTGCAGGGTGTGGACAATCGAAGTCACCAAAGAGAAAATTCGGTATATTTTACAGAAATTTTGAATGGTGTTTATGGTGCCAATTCTGTAACAGTTAATTAAGTGCAATTTCGGTTCTGTCGATTCCGTTCAGTCGTTTTGATGTTAAAGATGCACCTCGCTCAGACAGGCCCGTTGTAGAAAATAACAGAAATAATCGAAGTTGACTGGTATGTTAGTAGTCGTAAAATCTCCCAAGAGCTAAAGATCGACCATAAAACACTTTTAAACTATTTGCGCGAAAATGTTACGCAAAAACGATGGATTGCTTTTTCCCCTAATATGTATATAATATATAACTGGGTGTTTGATCCGAGTTCCTTTTCCTAGTTGTGTTGGGCTTCTTGATGTTTTCCACAAATGGAGTGTCCGAAAGTTTTACACCGGCACCCAGCGGCAGATGGTTCCTTGTGAGAAGCTTTTACATACCAGTAATACAGAATTTGGAGCTTTGTCATTGCCTGCAGAGGAGCAATTGATATTAGAAACAACTTTTTCGACTATTTGGTATTTCATGAAAACCTGTGCACTTCCGAATTATAACCGCGCACCAACTCATTTGACTACGGAGGTGGCTTCAGCATATCATTTTTAAAAATAAGCCCTTAAGGTGTAATTTTTGTTCGACCATCTGTCCATGTCGTAACTCGAACATAATGAAATTTGTTGCATTTTTTAACTCGATTTCATTTCATCAAAATTTAATACGTGAAAGCTTGTCAACGTGTTAGTACTTTAATTTTATAAAACAAACAAACAAATTTTAAAATTATAATTTTTTTTCTTTTTTTGTTATTTCTTATTACTTCTTTAGAAGCGTTATACAATGCACCGAGAATATAGAAAAAGATACTAATAAGCAATTTTCATTTGAATTGATTTTGTAGTCGCTGCTTGTGAGTTGCCACAGCTCTCACTTCAGGTACTTCAGCCACAGTTGGTATGCCAAGATCACGATGAAGGTAGCTATTCCTTACAAACTATGGTGCGTTTACTTTGCTCCGCAGGATTTTATTTTTTACAGAGTTGCATAGAGGTGATAAACTTTTGACTCCAGTGTTGAAGGCGATGGAACAATGTGCTGTATGAGCTTTTCGACCACATAGACATAGTGCAGCGAATAAAGATATAGAGGCTTTGTTGGCTGGGTCTTGTCGTCCGAATGGATCAAACGCTCCGGCTCTGAAAGTATTCGATGCGGTAGCAGCTGGTGGTAGCAGAGGTGGAGAAGGACTTGACCTCTCTTGGTGTGCCGGCCAAAACCGCTTAAGCCAAAGAGGTAAAGAGAAGAAGTTTTCATGGTAACTTCGGAAAATTTAGAATATATCTCTTATTAAATATAATGCTCAAATAGGCCATTAACTATGATGATTGAATGATTAAATCAAACCCAGGGGCCTTGTTAAGCTTAATTTTGTTTATTTCCTTACCAATTTTTCATGGTGTAACTGGAATAGTAAATATATTCATCGGTTTTTCCAAATGCTCATCAAATAGCTTCGCTTTTTCTTTGCTTGTCTGAGCCCAGTTTCTCTCGTCAATTTTAACAGGATCGCTGTGTTGAATTGGTGTATCGAAAAATTTGGTTGTGTCCCACAAGGTGTACTTTGTGTTTTTATCATCTGTAAGCCCAAACAGAAATTGATTGAGTGTGTCATTTTTAAATGTCTTCAACGCTGTGTATAGCTGTTTATTTTTTAAGTTCAATTTCTTTAAATAAGGTAAGGTTGCGCTGGGTATAGAATATTTCTTTTGTGCTTGAAATAAAATAGACATTTTTTCTCTATCTATTCCAATTGAAGCACTGAGCATTTGCAGAAACAGAGTTTGATTAAGATGCGTGCAATATAGAAATGAAGCTATATATTTTCAAACCAAAAACATTTATGCATCCTATAATGGTTACATGCATACATATTGACAAGCGAAATTACGAAAGCATACCATAAATTACACAAATATATTTTGTTGAATTTTGACTATAACCAAAGCAAGTTTATGCACGCACCCCGCACACCCGCACAGAGCAAGTGCACACAAAAAGGCGCTCATTCAAAAGCTTTGTTATGTTCAAGTTGCTAAAGCTAAAAGCCAATGAGGTAGATGGTATTAAACGCATATGTTGTTGATAATGTAGAAAAGTAGCATATTCAGGCATTCAGAAGCAAAATCGGCAGTAGCAACAGCAGCAGCAGCTACCACATTGGCCCCAAGGGATCGTACAATTTCAATAAATATATTTTTGCATTAGTCTTCGTGCTAAACGGAAAATTGCTCGTGCTCTACTTTATTCGCTTTTTCCCCCTTTCAACGCACTCTGCGTATTGCTGTTGCTGTAATTTGTGCGGCTCTTATTCGCATTGTTACGAACCAGCGATTGTTATTGCCAGCCCCCCTCGTTGCTGTGCGTGATGTGCGTATAGCTGTGTGCGCATGAAGTCGTGGTACTTGTTTGCTGGCACAACATTATTAACCATCAGCCATTATCATTTCAGCATTTCACCTCACTTTCCACCAGTCCATTAAGAGGTAAAACGCACTTGGATTGGTTACAAGCAAAAATAAAATGTGAAGCTAATGAATTGAGGAATAAACCGTGTGCACCCAACAAACTTTTTTGTTTGATATCAGCTTGAGATGCATTTAATACGAAATAGCTTTCTTAAACTCTCAACAAGCGGAGTATATTGCTCTCAATTTACAGTAAAAGGCACTATTTTACATGGAGATATCAAGTTGAGAAATTTGTAATTCTCCACTGACCTGAAAGAGATTTCTCCTATTGGTATCAAATGAGGTTATATTTCTCTTTATTTTATAATTTGAACTAATTTCTTATTCTGTCATGAATTATTTAGATTTAAAACTAGTTATTTAAACTTAAAAAAAAAAATAATTAATTTTAATAAAATATATTGTATAAAGAGCGCGGAAAGATGAAGACACAGGGTAACAGCTAGGTTACTATCGTCGTAAGAAAAAGAAAAAGGAACTGTTTGGAGCTTTTAAGAGAGGATATCTCGAATGTCGTGGCTTCTATAACCGGTCATTGGCTATTTGGCAGGTATTCCTTGAAACTATGAGTTTTTTCCCATAAATATTGAGGAAATTGGAGGGACGAGGAAGAGGAAGAAACAGCCTTAGCTAAACTCAGAGAAAGTTTTCAAGGAAAATATTTTTTCAGTTCTCTTATGAAACTGTTTAGCGTAGGGATGGGTCCAATCTTGTGATTCATAAGAGGCACAAAATGGTTCCACGAAGAAAGATAAATAAGGTCCCTTGTTGCACAATGGTATCACAACGAGCCTGTGAGGTATAAGTGAGTTGGTCGTACAGACCGACTATCACCAAAACCTAACCTAACCGATATAAAATAAAATAAGCTCCATTTTCGACATTTAATTGCTAATTTACAAGTTAACCGAAAAAATAAATTTACTTAGTAGGTAGGCAGGTGAAATGGTTCAACTGAAAGTCTGGCAATCCTCAAGTAGCACTGAAGCGCCGTTTTGTTACCGTTATGAGACCTCCAACAGGCAGATATCTATAGCCAGCCAGAGCTGTTGATATAATGGAGAAGACTGATTGGATTTAGGTTGGCGCACTGCACCACGCTGACGAAGAAAGGGCGACCCAGTGGTCTTAATCGTCTAGCTGCCAAACTCGAACATTTACAGAGAAAGTGCTCAACAGTCTCCTTTTCTGAAAGGTCCCTACATCTTCTGCAATGAGGGTTAAATGGTATCCCTAGCTTTTTCGGCTGTGTGCCGATCGTCTAGTGACCAGTAAATACAGCTACGAGTTTGGAAATTGAATGACGAGGAGTCCAAATATCTCTCAACTTCAGCCCCTCGCTGAGGAATAATATTTGGTAAAATGGTTAAGATCAACTGGCAAGGAATGCTGAAATTCAATTGGTGCGCTTGAAAATATTTCTTTTTGTGTTTGCTGGGCATTTGCATACCAGCAAAAGACGCAATACATATACACATGTGTGTGTGAGTAAATGTGTTAGTGTATATTTAGACCTCTTTGTTCGTGTTTAAACTTCGGTTTGTAGGAGTCTCAGGTACAGTAATAGTCAATGGTTGAGTTTGTTCAACTTACGGTTGCCGGACAGTTATCACATGAATGAGGTGATAAATTAAGAGATTACTGCGAGAATTGCAGTGATTTGGACGTTGAAGGGGAAAGCGTAATAATACTAATAAAAATGTTATGCACAAGCCATGGGTAGATTTAGGACGCTGTTGTCATATCCGTTTGCTTCTGTGTACTGAACGCATGTTCACACTAATCTGGCTCTGTGTGTTAGCAATATTCGCTTGCCCCACAAGCAGTTGAGTAGAGGAAGTATATTTGGGCATCACAATTGCCCACAAGTGAAGGTTAGAAGCGGTGAATTTATGGCAGTTAGGAAAAAGGTCTATTAACTATTTTTAAGCTTTTTTAATACCACTAGCCTGGACATGGGGCCGCACAGGCTTCTAGCTCTGCGGTTACATATTGCCAGCAATATCTAGTAATATTTGTTAAAAAAACAGGGCTATGAAGGTGATAAATAGGTATTAAATGAAAAGACTTTAAGCTGAAATAATTTCATAATCAATAGTAAATAATTTTTTTTGTAATGCACCAAAATCTTTCACTCTGACTTCTTGTCCACAGTTAATGATTAGAAATAATATTGTGGATATACCAATATTTTTTTAAAATGGCTGCAGCAGGCTATCGCTCCTACAAATTGTACTTGCACGTGATATACTGCACAAAGGGTACCAGTTTGAGCTCCAATGGTCAGAGAAAATTTCGACGACAAAGTAAGTTATTCCAGTTAGCGGTTGCTCCTTCTTGGTAGACGAAGTCGAAAATCTGAGTGCATTTCTACCATGAAAAAACTTCTCGTAAAAACGCTTCGGTTGATAAAAATCGGTTCTATTGGGAGAGGACAAAAAGCAAGGGAACCTATTAATTCTTACATTTATAGTAGAAATGATTTTATTGCTGTTTCCTTATTTATTTTAAATGACATAGGACTAAGTACCTTGAAATTTAAATTTGGAAAATAAGTTTGCGAAAATAACTTGAAATCCTTTGGCTCTAGCTGTCCCGCATCAGCTCTTCTACATAAGGAACTGAACTAATTTTTGGTAAATTTCATAGGGATTATGCCGTAAAAGCTAAACAACATTAAGATGTGCACAATTCTTGAGAGTACCTGCTTAAAATGAATGTACTTCTTTTCATCCTCCACTATTTTTATCTCAGTGAAAAACCAAATGATACAAAACTTTTTTCTCTGATAGTGGTGGCCTTCGACAGGCAGTGGCAAACCTCCGAGTGTATTTCTGCCATGAAAAAGTTTCTCATAAAAAACCATCTGCCGTTTGGAATGGGCTTAAAACTGTAGGTTCCTCCATTTGTGGGACAACATCAAGACGCACACCACAAATAGGAGGAGGAGCTTGGCCAAACACCCAATAAAGGGTGTTTTATTTATTTATTTTGATTTATTTCGTTCAATATAAGTTTTATAAATTTTTTTATTTAATTTTTTTTATATATTTGTTTTAATATTTTTTTTAAATTCTAATTAATTTCATTTAATTTTAATTTTATTTTATTTTTTATTAATTTAATTTGCATTGATTTTAATTTTGTCTTATTTTACTTTAGTTTAATTCATTTTATTTTATTACTTTATTTTATTTTAACTCTCTTGATTTTAGTTTAATTTAATTTAATTTACCTTAATTCTGATTTTATCTTATTTTACTTTAATTCGATAACGTTTGCTTATCGCACGATCTGAAGTGACAGACAGAAAAAGAAGTGGTCGTCATCGCGTGGTTCGAATCAGTGGATACATAAAAGCTGCTCGAGAAAGAATTCGCAGAAGTCATGTTCAGGGAAATGAATGTATCGACCAGATCCATTTCAAGACTAATTAGAGCTGATGTCCACATGAAAGCCTTCCGTCGCTCAACTGGTCATCTTTTGATAACGCGCTTGAAGAAAATTAATCTCGACAGATGCAAGCAGCTTCTTCGGTGGCACGCCGTCAATGGGCATAAAAATTTCAGATGCGAAAATTTTCACTGTTGAAGAAGTTTTTAATAAGCAAAATGACAAAATCTATGCTAAAACCTCTAAAGACACAAAAAATGTTGTTCCAAGGGCTCAGCGAGGCCACCATCCAGTTTCCGTTATGGTTTGGTAGGGAGTGTCTTGTAAAGGCGTTACATCTCTTCAATCCTGCGAAAAAGAGATTACGACCGGGTCAAAATTGTACCAGGAGGATGTCTTAGAAGACGTAGTAAAGCAGTTCTCTCTTGAATGAAGATTCCGCTCAAGCCCATAAGGTAAAATGGTTAAAAATCAATATTCCTCGGTTCAAACAATGTTTGGTTCTAGCAGCGACGTCAATATCCATGCAAACCCTGTGTGCTTCAACAGCTGAATGACGTAATCGTTTTAAGGCTTGAATAAAATCAAATGGTGATAATTTCGAATAAAAGTAACATTTTCTTTTAATATTTACATGATTAAATAAAACTAATTTCATTAAAAAAGTATTATAATTGCATATTTACAACAGACTTAACTTGTAACAGAACTTATGGCAGGACTTAGTATGTATTTATATGGTCCTATGGCTCCGCGGGGGAGAAAAGGCCACGACAAGATTCATCGATTTCCTAACCCCTTGATTTCGCTCTAGGTTTTGTTGGTTTCGAATACGTCAGCTTCCCGATTCTCCCGCCAGATCAGTGCTGGTCTGCCTCTACGACGGTTGCCTTGAGGGTTCCAGTCGATTGCGCTGCAGGTGGTCTCTTTTGTTTGGTCTCTTCTTAACACGTGCCCTAGCCAGCCCCATTTCCATTTCAGGAGTTCAGGCGCATTGGTGTCTGGTTACAACGATTCCACAGTCAGTGTTTGAGATCGTGTCGGGCCAGAAAATTCCCAGTATTTTGCGGAGACAACGATTGGTGAAAACCTCAGTGTTTGGCGGTCAGAGGGTGCAGGGTTCCAGGTTTCACAACCGTACATAAGAGCTGACTTCACGTTGGGGTTAAATATTTTTATGTATTTGTGTGCGCCAAGTGTTAATCGTGGAATTCCACATATCATTTAGAGCACCAAAAGCTTGATTCGCATTTTTCGATATCTTCTCTTGAGCCACCATTAGCAGATATAATACTCGCCAAATACAAAAGCGGTCCACGTTTCGAGCTCAGTGTTACTTATTTCGAATTTTTGCGTGTATTTTGTATTTACACACACCAGCTTTGTTTTGGCAATGTTTATTCTTAAGCCTACTTCTGCAGCAGTTTGTGCTACCAGCGTTATTTTGAGCATTTGATTTTGAATTGACTTGAGCATTGAAGTCTCCTAACAGCAACACTATATTACCTTTGTTGGTATTTGACAATGCCTTTGATAGGAGACTGTAGAATGCCTCTTTTTCGACGTAGGGAGCAGCCTCTGTTGGTGCATAACATTGGATCCAGGTGATGTCTCTGACGCGGAATCGAAAACGGGCCATTATAATTCGATCGGAGTATGGAATCCACTCGATTAGAGCTGCGCGTGCTTGCTTAGATATAAGAACCCAACCCCACTCGACCGTAGTTGGCCGCTGGGCTTGCCGGAGTACACTAAGGTCAAACCATCTTTTGTTGTTACTTATCCCGAGTCGGCTCGTCATCTTGTTTCGGTTAGGCTTAAGAAAAGTAGATTTGTACCTTACGAACTCTTTGCTCACTTGGACCAGTCGGGAGGTTCTAATAGCGTTCCATGTTCTAAATCTAGTCCTGTTTTTCATGCAAAGGTCGTCAACGTTGAAAGGTTTTGATTTATCTGAGGCTTGTTGTGGTTTCATTGATAAGATTTTGTTTAAAATTAGCAGGTTATCAGCCTAGCTTTCCGATTCGAGTGTCGATGTGTCGACCTTAGCCATCGGACTTGCTGCCAATCTTTGGCTTACTTTGCAATTTGAATTTCCTTGGTTGCCAAAGCCTTGTTTGTTATCGATAGGTTTAGGAAAGGCGATGGAAAAGGCTATGTGTTCAAAATTTCTATCCCAGACCCGTCTTATTTAGTTCATTTTAATTTAATTTAATACATTTTATTTTATTACTTTATTTTATTTTAATTTATTTGATTTTAGTTTAATTTAATTTACTTAAATTTAATTTAATTTGATTTTAATTTATCCTATTTTACTTTAATGTAAATAATTTTATTTTATTACTTTATTCTACTTGATTTTAGTCTCATTTGCTTTCCACCACAATTAAAATAACGAAATCCCCTAAAAACTAGCTTCATAAAATGTGTCTAATGCGCTTTAAAAATCTCACCTAAAGGACAATGTAATTAAAAAGGTAAACAAGTTGTTTAGTAAATGAAAAAGTCACATAAATAATTATTACACCTTAAATGAGCTCGTATAAAGTAATCACACGCAGTTGTCATTAACGCATTATGCGCTCGGAGGCGAAAAGGCAGTGCAACAATAGCAAAAACAAGCAGTGAGCAACAGGAAAATATAACAAAAGCCAGTACAAAATGTAAAATCATAAAAGCAGTAAAAACAATAACGCATCAGAAACAACCAACCACCAACAAAGTAAATGTGTCAAAACAAATGGAAAGTACGCGAGTAATAACAGCAAAATGAAGCAGATATTTGTGTGTACAAAAACAAAATTGCCAAAGAAAAAAAGAGAAGAAAACTAACAAACAACAAATAAACGGCACACAATTAACCCTTTCTCTGCTGCGGCAAAGCCAATGGGTTATCCGCTACTAACATCGTACTTAGCTACGTCGTTTGTGGCTTGTGGCTAAAGCAGGTAATAAAATCATAAAAAGTGTCATCATTTTAATCCTGACAACACAAACTCCCCGCAGCAACACCAAACGTCACATCCAACTCTCCCCAGCCTTGCTGGCCACTCAGCCGTTAAATGTTGTGTTGCTGTCTTACTAGTACCCCTTCGTCTCTCAGCTGCTGCAGCAGGAGAAAATCCTGACGGATTTCGCATGTAATTACTTCAATTAAACCATCTGTGACAATTGCCGGAGTAGAACATGAAATTCAACTTTACTTTTAAAATTCCCAATTGAGTTTTGTGCCATTTAGCGGTGTCGTCGAGCTGTTGCAGAACCAGCAGCAGGAGCAAAAACAAAAAGAAAACAAAAAAAAAAAATATTCGCTAAAGGATGAAGAAGCTAAAAGTAGGAAAGCTAAGAAGCAAGGCACATTCGAGTACGGTATGAAAGGACGAACAGGATAAGTGAGCGCGCATTCCTTGTACGCAAGTGTTGGCAACAGCCAGCGACGGCGAATGAAGTAGTTACGAATGTAAGCAGTATAAAGAGCGAAAAGCGAGCGCGGCGAAATACAAGGGGAAATGTTAAGAAAATTTTACAGTTAATAGGGTGACATTATGGCGCTTTATCACTCCAGAAGTCAACAATACGCAAAGCTGCCACGTTGCATGTCATGCTGTTTGTTGTTGTTGTTGCTGTTGCTGTTATTCCACCCTTGCGGTTGTATGCGCCTGTATGTACGCGTAAGTATGTCCGTGCGCACGATTGCCGTCAAGTGGTCTTAATAGCATTGCGTTGTAGACAGATGCCAAGGTAAGTAAATCAGGAAGCGCAACCTTTGCTGAATTTTGTATTTTTATTTTTATTTTCTATTTTTATTTTGATAAATATGCACGGTAATCTGAAGGAGCTTCTTAAAATTAATGCTAATGCGAAAACAAGCCAACTTTGTGTGGAGCGATGGCGGAAAACGCAAATTCTGTTGTGACAAGCTGAAATATTTGTGGCTTTTACATTCACAAGGCAAGCATTAGGAAAATGGATCCCGTAGGAATTGTCATTAAGGAGGCTGCTTAGCTGTATTTAAATGCGAAATTGAGCCATTTAAATGACTTTAGTTGGGGCACACGGGAGAGGTGATCTAATAATATTATGAGTAGCAATAAATAAATAAATGGCAAACAATCGACTTTCTGTAAAAAATAAAAATTTAAGCTTATTAGAATATTTTCCATCTTTCGCTAGAATGGAGATATTTAGAAAAAAAATGCTTGGGGGAAATGGAAAGTGAAATTGGCTTGAAGAGGAATTTCAAACCACTTCCATTGTTGCTGAGCCTCATCTCGGTTCATACTAGAGAAGGGTCTGAGACACTTACAATCTTTTTTACTCTGTTTTTTTCTTTAACACTTCTAGCGCCTTTTCAGTACTCTTTTTTCATTCCTAAACTAAGTACTGTTTCATAGAAAATAAAGCCAGAATCTGTAAAGTAATATTTGTCAAGAAGCTCCACGTTGAATTAAATTTAAAATTAATTAGGAAAGTGGTCTCTTGATTAATGAAAACCACACTCTATTAGTTTGTTATCGTAACGATTCTATCTTAGACCGTAGAATCCGGAATGAAGCGACCCTTGGAGTGGTTCAGATAATGTCTCTGTAAAAGACTTACAGTGGGGTGCACAAATGAGTACATGTTTGTACTCCGTACACTTCCAAGTGCATAACAGCAACAACAATAAAGCAATTCGCAAAATTTTTTTGTAATTTAATTTTTTATTCAATTCTTAGTAAAATAAATGATAACACAAAACAAAAAGGAGCAAATTCTAGGAAATGAGCGAATAAAACAAAATCAACTTCTATGTACTCAATTTTGCACCTTTCACCAATTGTACGGATGGAGTATGTTTTTAGTATTTTGTCCATAAACCTTTATTACGTATGACATTTTTCATACGGTTTGGGATACTTCCTACTAAATTTTGTGTAATTCCAGCCGGAATAGTTTGCCATTCGTGCTGTACACGCCGCCACAATTCGTCTGTATTGGCTGGGGCTCTTTGATATTGTCCTATCCGTCTTTTCACGATTGACCACAAGTTCTCAATCGGATTGAGGTCAGGACTTTGAGCGGGCCACGGCATTACCTCGAAATTTTGCCCAGCTAGCCATTCTTTCACAATTTTGGACGTATGTTTGGGGTCGCCATCCTGTTGAAATATTACTTCTTCTTCAGGATAAGCGGCTATGTCAACAAAATGGGGAAGATGAGTCTTTAGAATATGCAAATATTCCTCCTTCCTCATTATTCCGTCAGTTTTTTGCAATGGCCCAACTTGCCACCACGTGAAACAGCCCCATACCATGACGTTTCCGCCACCGTGTTTCACCGTTTCTTTAATATGGTGTATTTGTATGGTTTCTCCGGGACGGCGCCAGCAATACTGCTTACCATCGGACTGAAACCAATTAAATTTTGATTCATCTGACCAGATTACCCGCTTCCAGTCATCTTCAGTCCAATTTTGGTGTTCCCTGGCGAACTTCAACCGCGCCTTAACATTTCGATCGGACAGTGCAGGTTTTGGTTTTTTTACCGCTGAGATATAGCCGATATTATGAAGGGCTCTTGCTGCAGTCCATCGGCTAACGGGTTTGCTTATAGCTATAGCCGCGTCCTTTGGGGTTAAACATTTGTCCTTTTTCAATTGTGACATCATGACACGTGCATCCGAATCCGTTAAAAGTTTTCGGCGACCTCCAACTTGTGCTTTAGTGACCACCCCTCTCCTTTTCTGGACTCTTATAACCACTGATTGGCTTATGTTCAGCTGCTTGGCTATTATTCGCGTCGCGGAACCAGCATTTGTCATGGATATAACACTGTCCTCAATTTGTCGCGATAATTTCTTCATGACTTTAATTACGTATTAAATTGTTTCACTAACTTCCTCTATTTTATTAAATTTAAATGTGCCGCGTTCACAGTTTGCTTTAAACTAAGTAATCTTAAAATTTTCGAGAAAAAAACCAACGGTAAATAAATTTTTTCGCTGATATTATTGAGGTAAAACTGAGATCTTGCAGGTGCAAAATTGAGTACATAGAGGTTGTTTTTGTTTTATTCGCTCATTTCCAAGAATTTGCTCCTTTTTGTTTTGTGTTATTATTTATTTTACTAAGAATTGAATAAAAAATTTAATTGAAAAAAAATTTTGCGAATTGCTTTATTGTTGTTACTGTTATGCACTTGGAAGTGCACGGAGTACAAACATGTACTCATTTGTGCACCCCACTGTATATATGTTATTGTTGATGTCTGATGGAGCTGTGTTTCCTGAACTGGTAGGCTCTTAACTAGCGTCTAGTACCGTTTTAATACCACACCCCTCTGTGATTGAGTTTCCAAGAGTGCTATTTCTTACAGACACTTCGTTGCATTCAGAAAGAGAAAAATAACGTAATTTTTCTCTGGCAGTTGTTTGGTCTTTGATACGCTATAATCATGGCACAGTTTAGTAGTCCCAACCATCCTCTTTTAAAAACGCTGTAATGGTGATACCCTAGTACCGACTTAATCAGGCTGAAGGCAACTTCTAATGATGTTGCTTCGGTAAACTTTAAGGAGTATCTAAGCCAAGGCACTACGCGTATGTATGTATTATTGGGCATGGCAAATATTGCGACTGTGGATCGTTGAGCTATATAATTATTATTATTATTATGTGCTAGCGGATGGACTGGGGCGGGCACAAAGTGCCCAAATGAATAAATTCCATTCGAATCGATTTCTGGCTTTAAGCTTTATTTGCGGCCATGCCAGCGAGTCGTAAAGCCATCGTCTAGGTTTCGCTTTCAAGGTCCCTAAGGTTCCAGTCTAAGGGCACTCTGCTGTTGTCAGTCACAGGTTCTCGCATAGTATGACCAAACCATCTCTATTTACGCTCGCGAATCTCCGTTTCAACGAGCCTTTCCCACCCCGGGTAAGGAAGCGCATCATTGTACAACCAGTTGTTTGCGCGTACGCCATACCCGACTGTTGCTTCTCGACTGTCCCAATACTTTTGATGGATTTAAAGCTTAAATTTAGATTTATTGGAGGTTTGCACTTCGACGTCGTGGTCTTTCAAGCTCTCTACTCATCATAGTATCTTATCTAGACACAATTCCCTTACTAAACATAAGATAGAGCTGGGTTGGCCGCAGCGAATGTGCCTTTTTTTGGCTGCAGACGGCCGAGATGTCTCAACCTTCTCCGCGCTATAGCGCCGCATTCAAAGATAAGATGCATTGGAGTCTCCTGGGATTGGTAACAGAAACGACAAGAGTATCATATCAGGATTATGTGCAGATGACTGCGCAGTCTGGTCTGTGAGAATGCCCGTGAGCAATCTCTGTTTATCCTTGGATATAGTTATGAGCTTTTAAACATCATAGTTTCCTGCTAGGTAACCCCACTTAGCCTGAGCACTTCACTCATAGGATAACAAAACTTTGAGTGCCACCTGACTGTCACTTAGAATGGCAATTCGCTCATACCGGAAGTTCCTGTCTAAGTTAAACTCTGCACATAGACAGATGGCATAAATTTCTGAATGAAAGGTGCTTGGAAAACTAACCATCAGCACAGAATGCCTTTTTCTGGGGACATATGTATATTCCAGCGTCGATGCCTTCGGGTATCTTCTAGCCGTCTATGTATCAGTGGAGTGGACACTCCTGTGGTTTTCTTTTAAATGCAGATGTACAGCAGTGTACACCAGTTTACCTTGTCACCCAGTTCAGTTCTGAGCTTCTTTTCGAATTTGAAGACTTTAGTAATATCATCTTTGGACAGCTGGTTAAGTGAGAGCTGCAGACTTCGCAATCCCACGTTCTTAGATGACATTTCTTTTCCTTTACCGAAGCTTTCACCAGTAACATTTAACAGGGTACGCTTGGCTGATCGCTGGATTGCTGAATGGAGTGGTCTTAGCTCGAGCATTGCCTCCATCGCAGCTGAATGGCAGGTTCGTATCGCTCCCGCATGCTAAAGCTTCCTCTTCTTCCTTAACAAGTTGTCAAGCTAAACATTTCAAAGACCTCTTTATACTAAAAATGTAAGAAATTGAAGGATGTGTGGTTCATAAAATTTCCGGGAGAAAGAAATCACATTCATTAAAAGTTTTGTTTTTTCTACTTAGAAATCCATAGATCGCATCAAGCCGAATCCACACAGATGATTTCGCTATAGCAGCTGATTTGTTTGTTTGTTCTTGCGATCTGCTGATTCTACAAAGTAAAATGCCGGTTTACATTCTCAGTTAAATTTTGACAATCCAACCACCGAATTGAAAAAAAAAACAGCATATGTAATATAAATGTTATTGTTGCTTTAGAGAACTCTCTTTCTATGAATTCGCTTGGATGGAATTTCATTATGATATGCCACAACATTTGCCGAAACCGCAATATATTCTTTTTTAAATTTGGTAAACATTCTATTTAAATAATAGAGAATTTTGAGAAATTTCCTATTTGTTGGAATGCATAAAATATATAACTTCGATGCGCTTAGCTCTTTCAAGTTCGGAGGAATATTTACAAGCTACATTTTTCATTTTTCAAGTCAGCAGAGCAATTTACTCTTCAGCATGAGGTCAACGTATATTGACTTTTATAACAAAACCAAAAAAAAAAACAAAATTAAATTGAAATACTTATTTGAGTGCTCACTTCCGCCAACCGGAAATATGCCGTCACGCAAATCTCTTCCGTCCTTTAAACGTTTTTGTTTAGAGTGTAAAGTGAAAAGTGTTCACGCCACCTTGCGTGTGGCACATCAAAAGCCTACACTCATGCACATACTCACTTAATTACATTAGGGTGTGAACTGTTTGGATACGGTTTGGTAGCATTTAAACCCCCTGTAGTTATGACTCTCCAAATTGGCCATAATTTCATGGCATGCGGTCCTAATTAATAAACTCAGAAGCCAAAACGAAGAGCCAACACATAATGAATATTTTATCGAATGAATGAATTTATACCATCAGGTAAATATGTACAGGTTGGTTGAAAAGTATTGAAAGTGACACCGATTAACGCGCAGGTGAATCATTGATCCAAAACAAAAGCTAGCTTTACTGAAATTTTTTGACGGATATGAAAATATTGAAAGCTTCTTAGTTTGATTTAACTGCTAGCAGCGTTGCCATTTTGTTAATACAATCTTGGCCAAAAGTATTAGGCCCAACATTAATTACTGAGTTGTTCGTTTTATTAATAAATCAGTACAAATAAAAGGAATTAGTGATAGAAGTGTTAATATTTAGTTGGTCCACCCTTTGATTTGATAACAGCGGCAATCCTCTGAGGTATACTGTGTGCAATCTTTGCACATTAGGCTGTGTTTGTGGCGCTTCAATCGTGAATTAAAACATTTTTCAGGGCTGTATGCGATGTTATGCTGTGTTCCCTTGTCTTACGTTTTAAATCAGCCCACCTGTGCTCTATGTGACTTCGACCTGAGGACTGAGATGGCCAATCCAACAAAAAAATGTTATTGGCTCTAAACCAATACTTCGTAATCGCTGATTTGGGACAAGGAGCTTTGTCTTAAAACTTGGACTCTCACTCTTTTGTCGTAACAAAGTTCACTTTTTTAGGCTTTTCGATAAAAAGAATTATTTATATCCGCTTAAAAATTTTACACTAAAGATTATTCACATATTGACTACCAAATTTAAAATCCCAAAGTATTTAGGCATACCTTTAAAAATGCAAGTTTTTATATTTTACGCAACAAGTGTGGCATAATACAATTTATTTTTATAATCAAAGGTTAAACACACAAATGGCATATTTGCAAAAAACAGCGGTTACTTTGGTAGCCCCATTTGGAATTGCATGTAATTTAGTGGGGTGCCTAATCATTTTGGCCACGGCTGTATTCAAAAATAAATTATGGTATATCGAAATTGAAAATACTCATCCAATAACTTTTTACTAAATATAGATTAAAATCTTTATTTTTATCTTTACGCGCTCCATTGATGGCGCTCCAACTCAGATAGGGTGATTAATTTTGCGCCACCCTGTAAATGCGCAACTCAGTTTTTCTTTTTTATTATCTGATAAAATTGAATTTGCATTGAATTGAAGACAGTAAAGAGTATATAAAGAAGCTTGAAGGAATATTGATGGAATCCCAAAATAGATTTGGAATATTTTAAGTCGCCTCTTGATTTTTTCTGAATTCATTTCAAATTAACATAATTCTAGGTCAGTTTTCGATTTCCAATACAATTATGAAATAGAATTAATAGAATTAATGCAAGAAGATCAAGCTCTACAAGGTGAAGTCCAAAATAAACAAAACTGAGTTGAAATAGATAAGATAGGAACTTTGTTCTGATAACTTCGAGTTTATTTATTCAAAATAGTCCCCTCTGGCCTCAATATACTATTTTGCGCGATCTAAAAGCTTTTCGAAAGAGTGTTTCTGATCATTGACCGGAATGTCCTTCAGGATGTCGATAGAAGCCTTATGGAAGGCCTCTACGGACGTAAAACGTTTTTCTTTCATAGCCAAATGCAATTTTCGGAATAGGTAGAAGTCACAAGAAGCCATATCAGGTGAATACGGTGGGTTATTCATGGTTAAAGTGCCATTTCTAGTCAACAATCAGTCACAAGAGCGGATCGATGAGATGGTGCATTAGCATGCAATAAACGCCAGTTTCCTCCTTCGCGGTATTCAGCGCGAATTCGACGAATACGATGCAACATACGCTTCGTGAACGTGAAGATCCAAAATTGTATTCATAGTTTGGCCGTTGGCACGAACCCCTTCTGGGCAATTTCCTTGGAATCGCAAAAACAAATGAGCATCGACTTGTTTTTAGACTTCTCCAAACGCAATTTTTTGGGTGGTGGCTCGTCTGGGGTGTTCCATTCGGCACTTTGGCGCTTAGTTTCAGGTTCATGTTGGAAGCACATCGTTTCATCACCAGTTGTAATGTTGTAAAGGAAGTTCTCGTCTTTTCTCGCCTCTTTAATGAGGTCTTTCGAATGTTGAATTTCGAGAAATTTGTGGTCTTTAGTAAATTTGTGCGAAATGAAATGTGCACAGACCTTTCGTAAGCCTAAATGATCAGTTAAAATGCAATAAATCGATGTTTTGGAGACATTCAACTCCGACTCCATAAAATTCAACTATGATTTCGGTTCACTTTTGATAAATTTACGAATTATTTCGATGGAGTTTTTAGTGATTACTGATTTTGGGCGGCCCGTATGTTCATTGTCATTTATGTCCTCACAACCATCTCTGAAACGTGTAAACCACTCATGAACTCTCTCATGAGATAAACAATCTTCGCCATAAACTTTTTTCACCAAATCAAATATTTCGGTAAATGTTTCACTGATTTTAAAACAAAATTTGATATTAGCTCTTTGTTCGAAACTCATTTTTGTACCGATGACACAAAACTGACACTTTAGACGCAATAACTTCGCTTCCACTGAACCGAATGTCACCAAGCTTTCATTGGAAGTCAGCTAGGGATGTAACTTCCAACGCATTAGCTCAATTAAAAGATGGCACCATCAAAAACATTTTTATGATGCCAGTCTTGTTTATTTTGGACTTCACCTTATTCAATTAAAATATACTATAAGTTGAAAATTCGTGAAATTCAAACACCGATCAAATACGTATTTAATTGCGGTTCGCGAAAAATTAAAAATTTTGAAAAATGGCTCCGAATATCAAGGAGGTTGGCTACCCCTGTTCTATATGATATTGTCTGTGAAGATCCAATTTTGACTAATCGTGAAGTTATTGACACCAGAGGCTACATTTTTTACATACCTAATGACATCTGAAAAAGTGATTTAGAAATTAAGCGCCGCAATCGATAAAAATTCAACAAAAAACTGTGGAAAAGTATTTCGTACTGCTTCCGGAAAACATTGTATTACTCGAGTATCATTGAAGTTAGTTGTATTGAAGTTTATGGAGATTATTTTGACAAGAACAAAAGAATTATTACAATAATTTCACTTAAAAATTAGCAATATTTTACTTTGGCAGCTCTTACTTTTCAATCAACCGTTTGTTGGTTTCTGATGAGAGTGTCCGCGATCATTGGAATAAAAGAAATTTAGCTTTGTGCCGAAGTATAGATACACACATACACATATATTAAGTCAGGGGATACATTTTAAACAAATTTTAGAAACAAAATTTTTGTTGCCCGTTTCCCAGCTATAATTTTGGGGCTTAACTTTTCTACCTGCATTTTGATCATAAGTTCCGCAAGTGTTTTTGCTAAACCTATTCAATTTCGCGTTATGCAAATTTACGCTCTAAAAGTCTTCCCTCTGCTTCGACATAAATAAGCGCTTCGTCAATATTTGCATATCCGCCAAATTAAAATGCAATTTCTCTTCATTTAGCTCAACTAAAAGGGTGTAAATAATACATACTTACGCACACTAACAAACACATGTATGCATCCATTGCCCAAGGCAGAATAAGTATTCAATGCAAATATAATTTTTTTAACTACCACTGAGCAAAGCGCTTGTAAAAAGAGCTTAATTGTTCACCTGTAGGCGATAAAAAGGTGCAAACGTCAGAGCTTGCAACAACCAGGAGGTGCTTATGTATTAAGCGAAATATCCAAATCTTTTATGTAAAGGGTCTTTTAAAAGACGCGCCTTGATGTTGTTTTTAAAGGAAATATGTAAAAACTTGTATTAATACAGGTTTCCCTATTTTTGTTCAAAATATAGCATTTAACAGTTTTATGTGAAAAATTACATCATCTAAATGTCCACCACGAGTATAGTTCGTATGCAGGCAAAATCCGACAAACAGTCGATTCATGAATGCCTAAATATTGAGAAAAAAGTTGAGATATCGATTTTGAAGATTGCTCAGCAACACTTTGTTCTACAGCAACAATATTCTCAATGGAACGCCCAGTTTTTGGTCTGCCGGTCCTTTTTCTATCCTTGACAAAACCACCATCTTGAAATTTTTGACGTGATAACGTCTTATAATTCGATTTAACAGGCTGCACGCACGAAAAAATGTGTCGTTACCTTGCTCATTACTGTTCATTAGTGTTACCTTGCTCATATTAGTGTTACCTTGCTCATTAGTGTTACCTTGCTCATATTAGTGTTACCTTGCTCATATTAGTGTTACCTTGCTCATTAGTGTTACCTTGCTCATATTAGTGTTACCTTGCTCATTAGTGTTACCTTGCTCATATTAGTGTTACCTTGCTCATTGCCGTTACCTTGCTCATATTAGTGTTACCTTGCTCATTAGTGTTACCTTGCTCATATTAGTGTTACCTTGCTCATTGCATTGAATGAACTGCAAGCGAAAGGGCGGAACGAACGACAAAGCAAACAAAGCAAACGAACAGCAACGTTCGATATCTTGCTCTCTCCTACTTAAGTGAGCGTATATATGTATGTATGTATATGCGCAAATGTACATATATAAATTCTCGTATTTGTATTTGCATATGCCTTCTTATTGATTATTATTAATTTGATTCACTTGAAGAATTTAAAATAAAACCAAGTTTGTTAATAATACCTGTTGTTTTAATGTTATAATTATTAATTCTTTTATTATATATGAAGGAAAAAATGTATGGTAATATTTACCATATACCTTATAAAATATGTTGTCTATACTAATATTATAAAGAGGAAAACTTTGTTTGTTTGTAATGAATAGGCTCAAAACTACTGGACCGATTTTAAAAATTCTTTCACCATTCGAAAGCTACATCATCCACGAGTAACATGGATTATATTTTATTTTGGAAATAGGGGTCGAGATATAGGTCAAAACGTGGACCCGGGTAACCTTCGGATGTGTATGTACAATATGGGTATCAAATGGAAGCTGTTGGTGAATGCTTTAGTCCAGAGTATTTTTCATGCTGCTCCGTGACTAGGGTCTCGAGATAGAGACCAAAACGTGGACCCTAGAATGTGTTTGTACAATATGGATATCAAATTGAAGCTGTTGGTGAATGCTTTAGTACAGAGTATTTTTCATGCTGCTCCGTGACTAGGGTCTCGAGATAGAGACCAAAACGTGGACCCTAGAATGTGTTTGTACAATATGGGTATCAAATGGAAGCTGTTGGTGAATGCTTTAGTCCAGAGTATTTTTCATGCTGCTCCGTGACTAGGGTCTCGAGATAGAGACCAAAACGTGGACCCTAGAATGTGTTTGTACAATATGGATATCAAATTGAAGCTGTTGGTGAATGCTTTAGTACAGAGTATTTTTCATGCTGCTCCGTGACTAGGGTCTCGAGATAGAGACCAAAACGTGGACCCTAGAATGTGTTTGTACAATATGGATATCAAATTGAAGCTGTTGGTGAATGCTTTAGTACAGAGTATTTTTCATGCTGCTCCGTGACTAGGGTCTCGAGATAGAGACCAAAACGTGGACCCTAGAATGTGTTTGTACAATATGGGTATCAAATGGAAGCTGTTGGTGAATGCTTTAGTCCAGAGTATTTTTCATGCTGCTCCGTGACTAGGGTCTCGAGATAGAGACCAAAACGTGGACCCTAGAATGTGTTTGTACAATATGGATATCAAATTGAAGCTGTTGGTGAATGCTTTAGTCCAGAGTATTTTTCATGCTGTTCCGTGACTAGGGTCTCGAGATAGAGACCAAAACGTGGACCCTAGAATGTGTTTGTACAATATGGATATCAAATTGAAGCTGTTGGTGAATGCTTTAGTACAGAGTATTTTTCATGCCGCTCCGTGACTGGGGTCTCGAGATATAGAACAAAACGTGGACCCGGGTAATCTTTGGTTGTGTATGTACAATATGGGTATCAAATGAAAGCTGTTGATAAGTGCTTTAATATGGGGTAATTTTCATACCTATGGGTGACTAGGGTCTGGAAATATATGCCAAAACGTGGACCCGCCGTGTCTTTGCACCGAATTAAACCAAACTTACACACATTGTTAAGGAGGTATTGAAGATGATTTCCGTATAGTTTGAATACCTATTGGTAGATAGGGTCTCGAGATATAAGTGAAAACGTGGACCCGGGCAACCTTCGGATGTGTATGTACAATATGGGTATCAAATGGAAGCTGTTGGTGAATGCTTTAGTTCAGAGTATTTCCATCCGCTCCGTGACTAGGGTCTCGAGATAGAGACCAAAACGTGGACCCTAGAATGTGTTTGTACAATATGGATATCAAATGAAAGCTGTTGATAAGTGCTTTAATACGGGGTAATTTTCATACCTATTGATGACTAGGGTCTCGAAATATATGCCAAAACGTGGACCCTAGAATGTGTTTGTACAATATGGATATCAAATTGAAGCTGTTGGTGAATGCTTTAGTACAGAGTATTTGAACGGAATTAAACCAAACTTACACACATTGTTAAGTAGGTATTGAAGATGATTTCCGTATAGTTTGAATACCTATTGGTAGATAGGGTCTCGAGATATAAGTCAAAACGTGGACCCGGGCAACCTTCGGACGTGTATGTACAATATGGGTATCAAATGAAAGCTGTTGGTGAATGCTTTATGATATGTTATGTTATGTTATGTTATGTTATGTTATGTTATGTTATGTTATGTTATGTTATGTTATGTTATGTTATGTTATGTTATGTTATGTTATGTTATGTTATGTTATGTTATGTTATGTTATGTTATGTTATGTTATGTTATGTTATGTTATGTTATGTTATGTTATGTTATGTTATGTTATGTTATGTTATGTTATGTTATGTTATGTTATGTTATGTTATGTTATGTTATGTTATGTTATGTTATGTTATGTTATGTTATGTTATGTTATGTTATGTTATGTTATGTTATGTTATGTTATGTTATGTTATGTTATGTTATGTTATGTTATGTTATGTTATGTTATGTTATGTTATGTTATGTTATGTTATGTTATGTTATGTTATGTTATGTTATGTTATGTTATGTTATGTTATGTTATGTTATGTTAAGTTATGTTATGTTATATTATGTTATGTTAATGTTAACTCATTCTCTATATCCATACAAAATATCTATCAAACAAATAAAATTAAAATTTTCTTTTGAAAAATGCAACCATTCAATCAGTATTTTCTTATGACGTTATCACGTTAAACTATCGTCAGTAAACCGACTTTACAGACAACCTCTTTTTTTCACCAAACTTTGATTTGTGGACTCATTCAGACGATTATTTTCACCCACAAAATCACAATTGAGCAATTTTCCGTTCTTAAAGATGGATCATTTTCATAATAAGTTTCTATAATTTTAGAACATCTCCTCTGCCACTGCCTTTCTCGAAGCAGAAGTCGTTACAACTACTTGGCTTCGGTATATTTTTCATCTCTGAAGGATATTGCTGGCAAAAAACTTAAATTTATTAAAACTGGCCAACAACACTGGAAACACTACGAACCCTTATACCATACTCTATGTGGAATATATTCAGAGCAGGCAGATATATGTACCTAAATCTGTCTATTTGACAAATGACAAAGATGTCATAAAAAAGGTACCGTCCAGGAATTATTCACTTCTGATATCTAGGCCTCACTTCCAAAGGACCCTTTATAAAGGGTGATCAGATTGGAGATACTTTTTTCAATGGGGTTTTTTGACACACCACGGGTGACTACTGTCAAAACAAATGCATACTTTTTTTCAGTAGTCATTGACATTTCATCATGAAAAGATGTATATGTACAACGTTTGCAAATCGTACAAATGTTTTGCGAAAATCTTAAATCAACTTATGGTGTCAACCGATGCGGCCCATTTTTGGCTTAATAGATACGTCCTCAAGCAAAATTGTCGTACTTGAGCTGAATAACAATCCGAGGCCATTCAAGAACAGTCATTACATCCATTGAAAACAATCGTTTGGTGTGGCCTATGGGCTGGTTGAATCATTGGAATTCGACCCATATCTCTTCATAGACGAGGCTGGCGACAATGTAATAGTGAATGACGAACACTATCGGGCCATGATAAACGACTTTTTGATGTAGGAAAGTGAATCCCGTGATCTCCACAACATTTGGTTCCAACAAGGCGGCGCTACTTGGCATACAGTCAGTAGATTGGCCACGAAGATCGAGTGATATCACACCTTTGGGCTTTTATTTGTGGGGGGTAAGTAAAGTTTAAGAAATTCACAGAGAGAACGTAGGTTCGAATCTCGGTGAAACACCAAAATTAAGAAAAACATCTTTCTAATAGCGTTCGCCTCTCGGGCGGCCATGGCAAACATCCGAGTGTGTTTTTGCCATGAAAAAGCTCCTCATAAAAATATATGCCGTTCGGAATCGGCTTGAAACTGTAGGCCCCTCCATTTGTGGAACAACATCAAGACGCACACCACAAATAAGAGAAGGAACTCGGCCAAACACCCCAAAACGGGTGTACGCGCCAATTATATACATATATACATACATATATATGTATATGTAAAGTTTAAACGCTTTGTGGATAAATCAGCTTCGATTGCGCCATTGGAAGCCAACATTACTAAAGATACCGACCGAAGTCTTCCAGCGAATCGCGAGTCATTCAAAATTGGTGTATACGGATGACCGAATTACGACGCAGTTGCGGTTAACATTTGAAGGGGATTGTCTTTAAAAAATCATTCAAAATTTTCTTGAATGTTTCTACACAAAAATAATAAATTTTGTCCAATAAATTTCAATTTTCGTTGTTTTGTTTAAATTGAAAATCCGATACCCCTAAATTGATCATCCTGTACCTCTCTATCAGTAAGTGAAAGCCTAGGCCATATATAATCATGTTTTAAAAACGTTTTTTACATGGAAATAACTCTAAACAAATTTTAGAAATTCCTAAAATTTCTCTAAAAAGTCGATGTTTGGACTTCGTTACGAAATCGAATTGCGAAAACATTACGTACTCATTTTTAATCAAAAGTTTATAGTCATTACGAAATCGATCACAACAAGAGTGGGTTTAGAATTCGATGCGGAAACGATTTTTGTAGGATGTCAACTCTTTGAAATATTTTCTGTAATTATGTAATATTTTTGTTTGTAATAAATGGAATTTTGTGTTTGGGAAATATAAAGTGCGAGTTCCTAGAATAGCTTCCAATTTCGCCAGCTTTTGTTTAATGGGTATTATTCGTATTTAACCACTTATAAACTCGCTTGCATATCCGTTTCAGCAATTATGTAGACTACCCTCTACCAATTCTACTGAAATGAATGCTTAACAATTCAATTAACTTTTGACACAACACACCTACATATGTATGTATAAGGTTTTGTATGGATAGGTGTATCCCTGCAGGAAAATCCACGGGTACCGAACTGGTTGGTGTGATAAGAATTTAGAATCATGTTCTTTCTTTCGTTTAGTACATATTCCTTGACTTGTCCATATACTTACATATAAGTAAATCTATAATGCTAACCAAGATCCGAAAGAAAGAATCAGAAATGAGAGCATTTCTGGCTGTAACGTAAAAATTGGATTAACAGGAATATGAACGTCATAGGGCGAGAAACTCGGTCGTGAATAACAATAATAATGCAAAACTACCTAACAATAAATGAAAAAATATCCAATAATTTCGGCAGAAAATCCACTGACTTTGTCAAATTTACTGGGAGTAGAAAGCGGACCGCGGCCGTCGTCACCTTCTGCATGATCTCCACAGTGTAAGTAAACACCGGAGAGAATTGCACGCCAGTTTACTAGGAAATACCAATTGAGTCGAACCAGAAATTTTATCCATCCGAATTCGTAGCTATCACTCGACGCCGCGGTCGTAATATATAGAGGGGAAGGGATGTCGTTCTCAGAATTTCGGAATTTCAGCCTTTTTTTAGTTAAAAAAATGTCGGAATTGCTTGCGGCCAAACTCAGGATTTTCGGGATTTGTAGTTTTTAACGAAGCAAAGTATATGAAATGGAAACAGCAAAAATTCTTTTTATAGCCAAAAAGCAACTTTGATTTTAATTTTTGTATTTGTATTTTTTAATGCACCGGCTTACTTGATTTATTGCTTCATTCAATATTTTATTTATTTATTTATTTATTTTCTTATTTTTTTCAGTTTTTTGTATCGATACAACCTCATTGAAATAAATAAATCCTTTTTCGACATATCTCAAGTTACGTTATCAGATATGTACCCTAGAGCGGGTGAAATGTTTTTTCCACTTTGCTTCGCGACTTCTACTGGCGATTGTGAACAAAAAAGCCCCGAAAATGATAGTTGAGAAATGGATTTTGAGCATCATGAGGAATAATTTTAGTTTAGTTTATTAATTCCTATTAATTTTTTTATTTTGTTCAGTTTTTTTGTCAAGAAAATTTATGTATGTATGGCTTTTGGGTACGAGAAATCCGTTTTTGCCATTTATTTTACTCAGAGCATATCATCAGTGACGATCTGTTTTTCACATTAATCGAACTGTGGTGCCAACATATCAGTTTAGGGACGTGCCCCACTTGTTCTCGATATTTCCAATGTATCTATTGGCGACAAAATGGCAGCTCATTAAAATGTGGAAGACACA
This sequence comes from Anastrepha fraterculus, assembly GCA_037575425.1. Taxonomy (NCBI): domain Eukaryota; kingdom Metazoa; phylum Arthropoda; class Insecta; order Diptera; family Tephritidae; genus Anastrepha; species Anastrepha fraterculus. Next base: position 197,918 of record JAYXIM010034177.1, on the reverse strand, counting down.
ACAACAAATGTAATTGCATTTTAACTGAATTTCGAATCGTCTAATTACAAATTACAACGGAAAAAAAGGTTCTGGCAATGGATTCTGGTAGTAGGGGGAAACAAGTATACTTGAATTAATCGTTTGCCCATTCCTATGGTAAATAGGCATAGGAAACTATTTTATCCTTAATATTTCTGACAAATTGCAATGTATGGGCTTATAATATTTTTAATACGCAATATATCCAATTAGCTGTATAGGCAGCACCATTATCTACATGTAATGACTTCACATCTTGCAGTCATAGGTTAGGTTACACTGGCTGGCCGAATCCACGCAGAGGCCATTTTGGTCCATAGCGATACCAGATCAGAGTCCTATGCAGCGAAAATATGCATTACTCAAGATGCGCGTACTGTTCGCAAATTTTAGGAGTCGCTTGATCTCCAGTTCTTGGAGTATTACTTTGTGTTAATTTCTACGCAAGTAGTGGTAACCGGCTCCAAATCAGCTTAATTTGCCTTGATAACTGATTGACAGTCCGTATTTATTTTTCTTAACTCTTACTTTTCTCTGTTTTTACTTAAATCTTAACCAAGCATTCTCAATAGGGTTGGCATCAGGCGGCTGAGAAGGCCAATCCAATATTCCAATCTTCGATGCTTGGGATCGTTGTTTCCTTATGAAGTCCGAAGTTGGCTGGCTACTCCAAATTTCTTTGGAGCTAACGGTGATAATACTTTTTGATAAATTTTTGCATTCAAATTAAGCATCGGAGAAGCAGCCTTAAACATTAATCTTAACTGAATGTTTAACAGTTGTCGATTCTCAGCAGAAGACCAGGACCAACGTATGCATCTATTCCCCCGAAAGGAAGGAATTCCGTTCTGAATTCGCCTTAACACATGTAAATTTTGTTCTCAATGCGTGATAATGAAAGCTCCTGAATTTGGGGTTTTCTGTACGCAAATGTCTTTGAATCGTGTCTTTGGATACACTAACAACTCTTCCGTAAAACTAATTCAGCTTCACGCAACGATAAGTTCGGCTTTGTCACAGAAAAATCAGTGATCTTCTGGTCTTTCTTTGGAGAGGTACATTTTTTTAGACCTCGTGTAAAGAAGTCGTCAATGTTTTCAACTTCGGTATATTATTTCACAATCGCCTTAAAACTGTGGGCCCCTCCATTTGTGGAACAACATCAAGACGCGCACCACAAATAGAAGAATGAGCTCGGAGGAGCTTATTTTATATCATTACACCCATTTATTTATGAATGTCTTCGACTTCTTCAAATAGTTTGGTACAGATTCTTTTGACATTTTTGGATATTTTGGGTGCTTACATAGGAACACTGCTTCAAATCATTTCCCGTGCGAATTTTATGAAAAAGTACGCTTTCTAAATTTCTCCCAAAACTAACAAATTGCACAACACGTATTGCGAAAAAGATCGGCTTATTGAGCAGCACTTACATTTTTTTTACATCGTAAATCTAAGATTGGGTTGTGCCGGGTATGCTTCCATTAGACAGACTGTATTATATGTATGGAAATTCCATGTAAAACACAAGGAAGAACAAACTTCTGAATGGATGTGACTTTTTTTATCTCGAACGAAATTAACACTTAAGCTTATTTTCCGTTTTAACTTATAAACACCAGAAGTTTAATTTTGATATCAGGTTTTATAATAAACTAAGAGTGTTGTAGTAAAATTTATGAGAAATAAAAATTTTGTATGTGAATGGTAAAGAAAATAGTCAAAATGCTACCCAAAATAAAAAAAAATAAAATGTCTTATCTTTCACCTTGCCTATTGCCTTTTTTTGACTGAAACTTTCAAATAAATACAAAGTTGCTAGTACAGATTTTGGCGGTCAATAAAAGAGGCTCGAAGCTCATTTTAGAGCTCTGTTTCCGTGGAATTTTTGGGCGGACTTGAGTCGCCGAAGCAAAGTTGTGTATATTTTTTCTGAACAAATTCAGTCTCCTTAATGCACACATTAAAGTATTACCGAATGCGAATAAACTATTGTCTTCTGTTTTGCTACTATTGAAATAATTTGTACCTTAAAAATATTTCAAAAGACGGACTACATATTAAATTATTTTAAAATAAAACATATACAAATTTAGATTCTTTCAGTTTTCACTATTTTTATTCAAAATATGGCCTTCAACAACTGTATGCCAAAAAGTGCATTAACTAAATGCCCACCACGAGCACGTCTACAGGGAAATTCCGCCAAAGCGTCGATTCATGAATACTTAATACTAGCTGAGATATCGACGTTGAAGATTGTTCGCCAACACTTTACGCTACAGCAGCAATATTCGTCCAGTTTTTTGTTTGTCACGTCTTTTTCTATCCCCGACAGAACCAGTTTCTTGAAATTTTTTCAGTAACCTTCGAATTGTCGACTCATTCGGACGATTATTTCCACAAAAGAAATCACGAATTTTGCTACATGTTGTTCTTATACTTTCATGATCTTCTTCTTCAGGTGGGACATAAGGCATTAAATTTTCATAATAGGTTTCAATAAGTTTAACGCGTTGTTCTATCGTGTAAAATTGCACATTTGCCTACTTGACAAATGCCAAAGATGATATAAAAAGGTACCATCTAAGAGTTATTCACAACTGACTGACAGATCTAAAACACAGTAATTAAATATGTATAATATAATATTTTATAAAAGCTTTCAAACCACATTGATGCAATTTACGTGGTTGAAAAATAATCAGTATTTAGTTTATCAGACTAATCCCGGGATTATAATAAGGCTATCCCGAAAATCGAGGAGCGATTGGTTGTATACACTTTCTACCTTGACATTGTCACTGTCTGCCGAAATCCTTCGAGTTAGGAACTAGAAATTTGTTTCTTTAGTTCAGCCATTTCCAGCAGGGTATACTCCTATATGTACTGCAAATGTGTACTTACTTGCGCATGCAGCTTTGCATGTGTGAATTGCTTCGTTGTAGTCATAAAATGTATCATAGTATGGAAATATAGAGGCATAGCCCTATAAAATTTAAACCACATCATTATCCTGTTATTGGTTTTTGCTACCTTGCCCAAGTTGTCAACACATTCGTAAATAATTTATCACATAAAGTTAATGAATTAAAGGATGCGTGGTAATTTATATGTAGAAGACATTTTTATGGGTATTTGAAATATTCGAAAAAATGTGTATACCGCAGTGACATATCAGGCGTGCGCTATAGGTACTTCTTTGTAATAATAATGCAAAATTTCCACTGACTATGGTATATTAACCAGATCTGCTATTCCCAATAATTTAATACTAGGACCAACTTAACCTCTTTCAAATTTAATTAGCGCCTCATCATGGAAATTTTGGGCTAAGCTTGGACGATGACAATAAGCGATGAGGCGTCGCTTGGAGTGCTTGAGAGAAAGATTGTGATTTTTGGACCCTTGCACCGAGCTGACAGCGAATATCGTAAACGATAGAAGAATGAGCTTTACGGCGACATAGCGCAACGAATAAAGATCCAGCGGCTTCGGTGGCTGAGCCATGTTGTTCGAATGTATACAAACGCTCCGGCTCTGAAAGTATTCAATGTGGTACCAGCTAGCTGTTGCAGAGGAAGAGAAGGCTTCCTCTGGGTTTGAAAAATCAGGTGGAGAAGGACTAGGCTTCACTTAATGTGTCCAACTGGCGGCGGTTAGCACGAGACCAAAATCGCGTAAGTGGTTATCGCTCCAATCGAGAAGAAGAAGATATTGCGCAGTTTTCGAGAGCGCCGAGCTGAGTCTTCGTAGCGAGCAATTCACTACGAACAGTGAGAACAGCAGCACACGCGTTCGCAGTGGCAGTGACTCGCTTCTCAATGGCTGCTATGGACAATTTCAAATTTGCCGGTTCAGCAGCCAGTGCACCAATCTTCAGCTTGACCCTCGTTATTAATATTAAATTATATTTAAACATTAAATTGAAAAAAAAAGCAAAATAAAATTGTATCCTTTTGAGCGCTATGTTTGAACAGCCGTGGACAAAACGAATTGGAGTCAATTGAGTTCCAAACTAATCCATCTGTATACTCAGTATATCTAAATTATATAAATAAATTATGTAAGTAAATATATACTTCGATTTTATAATTTTATACTTATAAATAATATAAATTTTATATAAATAACTCGCAACTTTGCATTTAGCCCTAATGCGCGGGTTTGGGCTATGTTTTTCCCAATGTGCGACTGAGTTTTTTGACTGATATTAAATGTCAACGCCTTATTTGCTTAGACGTAAAAGCTTGACATTGCTTTTGTGGGGCTGTCGTAGTGCTAATAGTGGAGAATAATTATTATATATTATTATAGAATTCTTTTCCTAAAGACAACTAAACACATCTGATTCAATGACTCGATTCTAAATAGACATGTAAATGCACAATTCTTTAAAAAGTATGCATGGGTATTTAGTGGATTGTTTATTCATTTGTGTTTTTTTCTTTTGCTGTTGCTCAATTCCAATACTGGCTGAGCGCATTCGATTAAGCTTCAATGCTTCCTGCCACTCCTCACAGCAATCGATTTACTTTTTTGTTCTCGAAATTTTTATAAATAAAAACGCTGAAAAGAAAGATTAAAGAGCATACAAAGTGATGGTGAATTCATTGAGTGCCTGGGAGGAGTACAGATTGAAGTAGAAATAATAAAAACACAAAAAAAAGAAAAGCATAACAACTGCATAGAACAACAATTGAAAAGCATAATTACACTGTCACTCGGATTAAAATTGTTGCCGGAGTGTGAGACTGTGAGATTGCGAGTTGGTAAAATGATCATCAAAGGAAATGTGCCACAATCACAACCACCCTCACCAGCAACCAGCAACTCCTACCTGCTTGCTTAGACATGTTTGCACATGCACACACACACATATATATTATATATACATATATATGCACATAGAACAATGCTCAACGAGCACACTACATTTCACATTATGAATAGAGATGCGCTGAGCGGCGCCAATCGAAGCACAAGAGACTTAAAAAGGGGAATAAATCAGCGACATAAAGGAGGAAAATAAATCAAAATTTCAGCGCAAGAAACAATGCCAATACGAGGCCGGAGAGGTGGAGAGTATGCAGAGTACGCTTAAAAGGAAAAAATTTCGCAGTCAAGCAGAAAGTGGCAGCGAATGTAGCTCGGCATAGGTTCGACTTAAGGTACTATCAGGAGTAGCAAACCAAGTGCTGCCAAGTGTGTATGTAAGACTGAATAATTTCTGAAAGTAATCGTAGTAGCAGTCGCACTATACCTTGTAAAGCGCTTTTCAAAAGAAGCTTCATTCACGATTCGTTTCCATGCATCTCGTGCCTCGGTAACAGTTCTCCAGTTTCTAACACCCAATGTTCTCAGGTCCATTATAACTTGTTGAATCCATGTTAGTCTTGGACGTCCTCGTGCTTTAGACGCTACGTAGTTGTTTGACACGATTGATTTCTTGGGGTAGTCATCTCTCATGCATGCAAGATGACCCAACCATCGCCGTCTTTGGGACTTGACATGATTCACGATGTCCTAGCCATTACATAGCTGCAGTAAATCTTCATTGTAGCGTAACCGGAGATACCATCTTGCAGTCGTAGCGGACCAAACACCCTTCGCTCGAATACTTTCAGATACGATTCATCTATAGAAGTTATTGTCCAGAATTCGAGCCGTATGCACGAACTGGCCGTAGTATTGATCTCGTAAGAAGTTTAGATTTTAATAGTTTAGTATGAGCGCTATATGCTCTGATCCCTACCGCAATCCTGCTTTGTATTGAGTCGAGGGAGCTCTTGCCGTTTTGTATCGTGACGCCTAGATACTTAAACGATTGAATACTCTCGAGGCCGCAAGCGCCAATTACCATGTCTTCTGGCTATTTTCTCTCCATCTTGCGTGAAATCTTCAGACATTTGGTTTTTTGTGCATTTATTTGGAGTCCTTCGTTTTCAGCACCTTTCTCGATGTTGACATAACCTTCGTTTATGTTACTTCGTTGCCCCCTGATCAACAACTGATTGGGCAAGTGTGTGAATGCGTGTGAAAAGAGCGGGAAAAAATTCACCCTGTGAAGTTGCTCGCAAAATTGTGATTTTTTCCAAAGCTAATGGTCAAACCTGGTAAATCTATCATCTTTGGCGAGTCCCTGGCTCTTCGTTTGTTGATGGGGGATAATTCGCCCTGCTCTTGTTCACCCCGGGATCAATGAGAGCAGACTAAAGAAGTTAGACTGTAGTATGTCCGCTGTATGAAACCAAGGTTTGGCAACAAATGGCCCGGAGAAGTCCTCCGTTAGAGAAGTAAAAGATAGCCATAGACACTGGCCCAAAACCGCAGTAATTAAATATTTCGCTCCAGAAGGCCTCTTATGCTTTGGAAAGATCAAGTGGAAAAGGACCTGGCCTCACTTGGTGTGCCCGACTGGCGCCGGTTAACACGAGAAAGAAACGACGGACGCGCTATGTTGAACTCGGCCAAAACCACTTAAGGGGTGAAGAAGAAGAATATGTTTATTGATTTTTTAGTTATTATTCTATTAAAAACCAAGATCAATTGATGAACAATGCTACACGGCAGCAATCGAGTACTTTCACAATCTTTCTATAGGGAAAACTGGCTACTGCAAGTAAAGTTGCAAGAACTTTCTAAATTCTTTTCTATATTATATCTCTCGAAGGCAAACAATTCACTTTGGCGGCCTTCATAGATATAGAGGGTGCTTTTAATAACATCAGGGCGGACTCAATTGACATTGTGCTATATAGGCTAGAGATGGAAAGCCAGTCTGTCTCTGGATCTCGTCCCTGCAGGGCTGCAGGGCAGTTAATGCGGTGGCAAGGGGGGCTAAAGTCACTAGATTCGTTCACAGGGGGACGCCGTAGGGTGGTTTCCTTTCGCCCCTACTTCGACTAGTGGCTATTGACGAAGTTCTGATAATGCAAAATAAGTGTGGGGTTAAGGTAGTAGCATACGCCGATGACTTGCTGAGATTTTGGAAAGGTCCCTGACTGTACTCAGTCGCTGGGCTGCTACTTGTGGTCTCCGAGTCAACTCTGACAAAACTGAGCTGGTGCTATTTACCAGAAAATATAAACCTCCACCCTTTCGACTTCCCAAATTAAAAAACCACGTTCTCCCGCTCTCATCGGAAGTTAGGTATCTTGGAGTGATACTTGATACGGGTTAAGAAGGCTAGTATAGCCTTCTACTCCTGCAAATATATGTTCGGTAAAAAATGGGGACTCAAGCCACAGATCGTGTGGTGGATGTACAACGCTGTGGTTTTGCCAATTTTAACGTATGGATGCCTGGTTTGGTAGTAAGCTCTTCGGAGGGGCTATAATATCACGAAACTTAGGAGGATTCAAAGGTCTGCATGTATTGGCAACACCGGAACATGTAAAACTTGATCCAGTGCTGTCCGGAATGTCGTTTTGCATTTATTTCCGCTCGAATTTTACGTTATTTCCATCGAAGCTCAAAGTGCAATCAGGTTAAAGGAGGTTGGCCTCTGGAGGCAATCTCTCAAGGGACATTAGGTAGCATTTTTGAGCAATTAACACTGTATTTCTCCGAACTTCGACCAGATCTCTCTATCCGCAAAATAGTGTTTGAGGGTCATGCTAGGGAAATCTTTCCAAATAGGCCGGATTTTATCGAGGGAAAAATCCGCATCGAAGCTTGAACTTCTGTCTTCACAGGGGGTTTTCTCTAAATCAGCTAATCTATCTATCTCCTTTAAACTGCCGAATACTGCTAGTGTTTTTCAAGCAGAGTCTTTGCGATCCTGTAGGCATGCGGGAGATATTAACATTTTTTCCGATCGTCAAGCCGCGCTCAAGGTTCTGACGACGCCATGGTGCAGAACGAAATTAGTAAACTCCTAAGGAGATCTAATCTCTAGGGCGTACAGGCAACATTCCCCTAATGGGATTTCCAGGACATAAGAACATAGAGGGGGAAAAAATGCCAGGAAGGGGACTGGGAGGGGCCTCAAAGACCTCCTACCCGGCCATCGGCATTCCCCTGACAGTTATTAAAAGGGAACTGCACAAATTATTTCTCAGGGAAGCGCAGAAAAGGTGGTGTATAATATACGAAGGACTCCTCGCCATTCTATTTCCAAACTCGTAGCTGTGTTTACCGGTTACGCGACGATCGGCACACACGCGAAAAAGCTAGGGTTACCAATTAATCCCCATTGCAGAAGCTGTGGGGATCTTACAGAGAAGGAGACTGTAAATGTCCGATTTTGGCAGCTAGACGATTAAGGTCACTGCGTGTTCCTTTCTTCCACCGCCCTGGGGCAGTGCAACAACCTAAATCCATCAATCTTCTTCATTATAGCAACAACTCTGGCTGGCTTAGATATCTGCCTGTTGGAGGTAACATAATGGTATCAAAATGGCGCTTTAGTGCTACTTGAGGAGTGGCACTTCAACCATTTCTCCTACCTACCTATATGGTATTTACTCATATGTACCTATGTATATGTAATTGAAACTTACACTCCTTGTTTTTAGATATTTAGCCGAGCGTTATTTTTACACAAATGGATGGGTCTACAGTTGTATGCCGCCTCCGAACGGCAGATAGATTTTTATGAGGAGCTTTTTAATGGCAGAAATACACTCGGAAGTTTCCATTATTTGCCTAAGAGCGACCGATATTGAAGCAAAAAATGTGTCTATCACTTGGTATTTCGAACCGGAAAACCATCGCGCGCTAGTCACGCACAAACAGTTTTGGCAGGGGAGGGCGTACTCGTAATTCAAATTCGTTTGCTTTCTGATAATTATAAGCAGATCATACAAATACTCGTATTTTGTTCGAAATTAATTGCTGAAAAGCTCTACGTGAAAGCCAAATTAGTTGCAAAGGCACTTCGCTTGCCAAGTATGACTGCACCTTAAAACTGCGGATAGTCAAGTAGAACATGCACCTTGCGTTCGCTTTACACATTTAATGAATGAATAACTGTATGCATGAGGCAGGTGGTGTAGAATGACTGCTGGAGTGAATGAACGAAAGCTTGGTTGACTGTCTGAAGGCAAAGCAGCTTCGGGTGGTTGATGAAATGGGCGCAGAAATCACCACCAAAGTGCGCCAACGCATCAGCAAACACAAAGGCAGAAAAGATTACTCTTTCGCTCTTGAGTGCACATGCAACTGTAAGTGTGGGTGAGCAGCGTCACTCTTCTAGAAGTGAGGAGGAGGCAAAATGGGTTCAATGGGAAAAATCAACTACAACTATTTGTTTTTTTTTTTTTTTTGTATTCAATATATTTAGGGTTAAAGCCTTACGTTTTAGTATAATTTCATATTCATATTTTTTTAAGAAACGTTTTGTGGTCTCGCCCCACACAAATCACCAACCACAAATGTCCAACCAGGCGCCTGTTTTAATGAGTGCGGCGTAAAGTGAACTTTAATCCGCACTTACTGTTCGTCCGCGTATCAATTTATGTGTCTTGCAGCAGCTTCTAACTTTATCTTTTGCTTTTCAAATATATGCATGTATGGGTGAGCGTGCATATGTATGCTTGTATTGGTGTCTGCTCGTTTTTGATCTTCCTGCAAACAAGAAATTACTTTTCAAACGAATGACTGCATGTGAATAAAAAATGATCAATGCCAGGAAAAACGCTACAAATAAAGAAAACAATAAGTAAATGAAAAACGCTGTATATTCACAAATGAGCGAACAAAGGAAAAATCGCATAAACTTACAATGATCACATGGATAAGCTGATGGTGGCGGGCGGAAGTACTGAATACTTATACATACATACGAATATATATGTACATATGCACAAATATGTGTGCGTCAGTAACTTTTTGGAGCATGTAAAAATGCTCTTGAATGTTTTTCTTTAAATTTTAGAAAGTAAATTCTTCATTCATCGAAAAATAACGTCCGCGAAAAATTGTATTTTACCAAAATTTTGATTATTAATAATAAAAATAAAATAATTATTTTTTCCCAATTCATTTTTATTTCCAAAGATTTTTGGGATTTTAGGAAGAGTAAAATGTGGCGGCCGCCATAGCCGAATGGGTTGGTGCGTGAATACCATTCGGAATTCACAGAAAGAACGTAGGTTCAAATTTCGGTGAAACACCAAAATTAAGAAAAACCGTTTTCTAATAGCGGTCGCCCCTCGGCAGGTAATGGCAAACCTCCAAGTGTATTTCTACCATGAAAAAGCTCCTAATAAGAATATCTGCCGTTCGGAGTCGGCTTAAAACTGTAGGTCCCTCAATTTGTGGAACAACATCAAGACGCACACCACAAATATGAGGAGGAGCTCGGCCAAACACCCAAAAAGGGTGCCGCGCCAATTATATAACAGATGGCGCAAAATTCATCAATTATGGAAAGATTTATAATATTTGCAAATATCGTCCTTCGGCAATCATATTTGACGCTTGTGAGCTAGACAGCTGCAGCATACAAACAGACAAGCAATGGAGCACGTAAGGGTCAAAATAATGATTTCCGTCGTCCAAATTATTTTTTTTTTTTAGTAAAAAGTTGAATGGTTAATTTTGCGCCACCCGATTAATTTTGCGCCACCCGTTATATATATATATATATAACTTTATTATTTTATGCAAATAGCTGCCTCAGTTTACCCCAAACGAACATTCCAAGACCATGTGGAGTGTGCCTGAAGAACTGTTGTTGTAGTTCCTTCTACAGCATAAAACATTCACCAAAGAGTTTTAGGGAAAGCCGACAGTGCTCCGATGCATACCAATCTAAAGCATGTAAGTCCGACTCTCATGCAAACGTTGTCTTAAAAGTCTGAATCGTTTCTGAATAATCTGCACTGCATTGATATTATATTTAGTGACAATTCCGCAAAAAGTCTAACTAGGCCTAATCACCGACCAATTGGCATAGTTAAGATAGTCAATAAATAACCGATATGTTAGGAACTATGTTTAGAGAACTGCAATTGGCATCTTTAATACAGTCCATACTAGTTCTGAAGTCAAAGTTCCTAACAGATTGGTTCCTAACTGTGTGACATTGCGGGCTAACCTGCTGAAAGCAAAATCTCCCAAGCTCATATTGTCAATCTTGAACCTTGCTTGGTTTATAGCATTTCTATATACAATAGCAAATTTATATTACATTTAGTTTATACGGTTGGATATTCGGAGAGACAAGGAAAATCTTTCGAAAATGTGCAGAGCTAAACCCAGTTTTGAGTACTTAGTAAGTCTCGCCGACACAAATAAAGGTTGATCAATTTATTTTTGTTCAGAGCCATTCATGTTAATATATTTATTTTTGTAATGTCATAATCTTCAATTCAGTTTGTGAACACCAATTTCGAATGACTCGCAACTCGCTGGAGGACTTCGGTCGGTATCTCGTGAATAACTTTAGTAATGCTGGCTTTTAATACCTCGATCAAAGCTGATTTACCCACAAAGTATAAAGATTTTGCATATACCCACAAATAAAAGTTCAAAGGTGTATTATCACACGATCTTGGTGACCAATCCATTGATTCGTGATGAGAGATTGATCACCGAAACGACGACGCAGTAAGTAAGGTTAGATGTTAGGACCAAATGTTGTGGAGATCACGAGCTTCAATTTTTGGCGTCAAAAATTCGTTTACCATGGTACGATAGCAATCGCTATTCACAGTTACATGGGCGCCAATCTCGTCTTTGAATAAATACGGGCGACTGATTCCTCCAGTCCATAGCCTTTCCTTGAATGGCTTCGGATTGCTCTTCAGTCCAAATATGGCAATTTTGCTTATTGACTTAGCCATTAAACCAAAAATGGGTCTCGTCGCTGAAAACAATCGGCCCCATAAGTTGCCCTGCGCGCGTGGAGAAAACTTTTCACAGAGCATCGATTTTCGTAAGACAATTGTACGATTTGAATATGAATACTGAAAAAAATTGCAAAAAGTAGCCCCAATCAACCACGCCCAATTTTTAAGCTAAGTCTAAATTTCCACCGGTCTTTCCTATATAGTTTTCCGTAGATACTTGCACACATACTCTTCCGACCGCACAAATTGTGCGGCAAAATCTTAAGCTCAAAACTATTAGTGCATCCGAAATAAGCCAAAATATGTCTGACTGCTTTTTAGCGCATCTGAATGCCTCACCATTAAATTTATTTAGGTGCTGGATAATAGAAATATTGCAATAAACTATTTGGCAAGAAGGCTTAGTAGGCTCCCTCATGGAAGATAGATTACAAAGTTTGGCCACCTGAGTCAAAATTGTGAAAGTAACTTCGGCTGCCATGCCATCGGGGAGTCGGCAGCAGAATACTGCCCGGCCATTTCACACGTATTTGCACACTCGTCCAATCAGCTTTTGTTCAGATAGCCACGAAGTGAAAAAACGTAGACTGTGTTAAGGTTTCTTTTCATATATCACCAAAACAATCTCAGTTTTTTTATAAACAAACCGCTGTCGTGACCACTGTTACGTTGGCCACACCTCTGAAATCTGTTTACCATATATTCTTACGTTCATCTAATTAGTCAGTGCTTAGACGGCAACGAATTAACATGAGTGATGACACCGTTAATTTTTTTACATCATCAAGAAATTACCTGCTGTATAGCCTCGAATACGTCAGCAAATCAGCTGATTGCTTCAAAAGCGCAGAGAGCCGGTTAACGGTCTCCTGTTGGCCAAATTCTGTATTCTGTACATCGTCGGCTGCCCTTGAGGTTGTTCTCTTGGCTACTTACTCCAACCAGTAAGAACTAGGAATGGATCTTTTAACTTAACCCTAAGCCTGTGCTGCCCTCGATTCCTACTTTTCTTCTTCCGATTGCAGTTCAAAAACATTCGTATCTTCTCTCGCCTAGATTTACTGTACTTATGTTTTCTCCCAAGCTTGCTATCCTTCCGTGTCTTCTTCTGGTCTCCCCACGTCTTTCTCACTCCATTTCCAAGTTTTTAACTATTTTTAATTTACATTGAAAGTATTGGGTTTTCATAAAGCTCGTAGTCACTTTGTAATAAAATACATTTTAATCGTTGCTTCAAGGGTTTGTACACATAAAAACTTTAAAATGATAAATAATATTGCAAGACAGGATGTCAGAACGTCTACGAGTGGCAGAAGGATTAAAACTAGAGCACGACTGAGCTTCGGCTTAGGCTTTAGCGACGTCCGTACGCAAGAGTTTTGCTCGACGTTCAGTCGTCCTCTAATGAAATCCATTAAACGAAGTTTTATATCTGCTAAAATGAATCATTACTTTTATTGCCTATTTCGAGTTCAGCTTACACCACCAACTGCTTACTGGCATGCTCCTAGAGTATACGAAACGTACGCTGCGAAAAAAAATTAAATTCAGTTAAAAAAATATTGATTTTTATTAAGAAGTTAAAAAAACTCACTTTCACCACTACGACAAATGTAGTTCTTCATATCGCAATTACTCGAAAAGTTGCGTCGGTTGCCATTGTACTCGCCACATAGCGGTTCACTTTTCGAAGTACATACAGTCCTACACTTTTTTTGGCACTCCTCTTGCGAAATTTCATGCAACTTTTCTACAGTGCGAAACAAGCGAAAAAATATACGACAAATAAATCAAAATTATTCTAACAATAAAGCTCACTACTATTTTCACGCTGACAATTCGCACTTAGCAAATGACAACCATTTCGAAACACATCACATTCCAGACCATCTTCGTCTGTACACCAGACGACGTCTTCATCATTTGAACACTTGTAGGCGCATTGTGGAGTAGCCTTACTGACCGAAACGAAATAGGCCGAGAAAAGAGTGAGCCCGAAAATTGCGAGCAGCTGTTTAGATGTGATTTTGCACATATTTGAGTAACTTCTGTTCACTAAGAAATGTTTTTATGACTAATAAATTTTTTTTTATTAGAATCTGCGCTCAAAACACATCCAATGAATTTGCTATTCAACGAGTGACTTTGAGTGTTGTTTTTGGAGTAACATTTAAATTTTGCTGGCGCTGGTATTTATTCACTTTTCCAATTGTTTACTCTACCACTTTTTTGCCTTTGTTTTGTTTTGAAAGAATGCTATTTTTTCGTTATTATTTACATATATGTACATACATACCTCTATTTGTATATCTACACATGCAAGCATTTTTGCAGAGATTTAACAAAACAACATATCTCCAAATATAGATTTTTTGATTGGGCGGAGTGTCATAAGGGGTTAGGGGTAGTCAGAGGCCCGAAAAAATTATGATTTTCAATAATGTCATTTTTTTTGCTAGTCAATTACTTTATTTTACAAAAATAAAAACATAGCATTAATACATCATGTTTCGATTTGACTTTAGCAAAATTTCAAAAAAAAAAATAATAATAATAATAATTGTAAAAGTTATCGCTGCTTGTGTGGAGCCCGTTTCTCCAGAAGTTCCTTGCGGATGCATCTAAAGTCCTTGGGGATTTATCTAAAATCAATCGGACAAAATAAACTAGTTTTATTAGTAGATAATCTTGTGCCTGATCGAAGCTTTTTTTTTAATTAACAAAATGGCGGCCTCAAGAAATATTTTTCAGATTTTCGAGAAAAAAACCGACAATTAATTGTTTAAAAAAATCGAAGTTAAAAAAAAAACCCTTCTATAAAGCACGAGTTTTTTATGTTTTTCAAAAGCAGTATAAATTTTATTGAAATCTACCAAGCGGTTTTTAAGTTACAGTGATCAAAAACATAAAAAAAAAAAAAATAATTGGCGCGTACACTTCTGTTAGGTGTTTGGCCGAGCTCCTCCTCCTATTTGTGGTGTGCGTGTTGATGTTGTTCCACAAATGGAGGGACCTACAGTTTCAAGCCGACTCCGAACGGCAGATATTTTTATGAGGAGCTTTTTCATGGCAGAAATACACTCGGAGGTTTGCCATTGTCTGCCGAGGGGCGACCGCTATTAGAAAAATGTTTTTATTAATTTTGCTTTCACCGAGATTCGAACCAACGACCTCTCTGTGAATTCCGAATGGTATTCACGCACCAACCCATTCGGCTACGGCGGCCGATCAAAAACATAATTTTGAGAAAAACGCATTTAAAGTTTTGCTATCGATTTATGTAGAGTTATACGAATTATTTAATTACTTACACTGTGTCATCTATTCCTGGGCCATATAATAGTTCTTCTGCCGTCATAGCAGCTTCCAAAACATCGATTTACTGTTGCCCACGTAGCATTCTACCTTCTCGAGTATTATC
This sequence comes from Anastrepha fraterculus, assembly GCA_037575425.1. Lineage (NCBI taxonomy): Eukaryota > Metazoa > Arthropoda > Insecta > Diptera > Tephritidae > Anastrepha > Anastrepha fraterculus. The sequence goes on along the minus strand of JAYXIM010034177.1, from coordinate 182,675 downwards.
GCACTTATCTGCCACTTTCATACGCAGCTGCTGCTAGCTTCTTGCTCCGGTGCACCCGAGCGCTCTTTGCTAATTGTTGAATAACTCGAAAAGTATTTATCGTATTCACATCAAATTTTCACACAATATTTTTAAGATACTCGTATTATACTTTAAGAAAATTCAAGTTTTTGAAGACGAAATTAAGCTTCCATATTTGATAACTAAACAGAAAATGCTCTCACAATATGTACATACATACATATACTGTTCCTTATAAATAAAAGCCACTTGGCATATATTCACCTATGGTTTCTTTTTTCACTAACTGCAACTCTCTTTACTGCATGACCGTCTCCTTAGACTTTTCAATAGCTCCCGTTGTACAAAATTACAAGTAAAACGCTCTTCTTCTTCCGGGCACTCAGGTGTGTGATGGTGTGAGTGCTCGGTCTTTTTGCTTGAGCGTGTCGGCGGGGTAGCTATGCCGAATTATAATAGAATTTTATGTTAACATTAAAGACAATTCAATATTGCAACCAAAAACGAAAATAATAATAATATCTTTGAACTTAAAAATTTACGAAAATATTTTTAATGGATTTCTTAGCCATAACAATGCTTTTTTGTTGAAAAATATCTAAATTTATTCGACATTTTTACGATTGATATGGTTTGCTACGAAATTTTATAATTTTTAATGCCCAGAAAAGAGCATTTCGGAATCAAGGCATCTCAGCTATGAGAATTTTTTGTCAACCAACTGAGAGTATTTTTACATATGAATCTCTACAATGATCGCTACTGAGCCAGGTGATTTGCTTTTTCCATTCGCCGTGTACATCCGGATGTTAGCACAAAATGAAATGGCGGAAAACCATCCCGTCTTGTCCTTCTTCATGTCGGCTGTGCTATTCGTTCGTTTCTTTTTCTTTTCTACTTTCTCTTGTCCTGACATTTCTAATGTACAAAACGTTGTTGTTGGTCTACTGCCACTTTATAAAATTCATTCTTTGACCCCGAAAAGTTAAGCGGACTAGAACTCGAGACCTCGGTGAATTCTTTTACTGCGCGGGCATACGCATTACTTTACAAAAGAACTCAAGAAAACCAAAGTAGTTCTTTGTAAAAGGCTTGGGAGTAAAAGCGAGAAAAAAAAACAAATTTTATTTTAATCGATTTTTATATATTTTATAAACTTTTGGCGATGAGAAAGTGTACCTACCAAAGTCCGAGTTATGTGTTTCAATTATTTTTAAGCGCCATACTTTGCCAAAAAAAATATTGCTAATATTGTGCATACACTTTTTATTGTAACACAAAAAAAAAACAACTTTTCACAAATAGAAACTATCTTTTGTGACTAAAAATTTTGCAACGAAATAATTGTCTTTTGGTCAGAAATTCATTCAGTACGCTTAGTTGACGGGCATCATTGGTCAACTTGTATGGCATAAATCGTGAAATTCAAAAACTCATTTATAATACGATGCGCCGTTACTTGAAGAGTTCCAAATTTCATTTCGAGGATTGTCACAGACATTTTCTTATAACTTTTATTGAAATCACAAATTTTTCGATGTGATAATCTACTCTGTATCATGACTTGACTTGTTATCGCCACTCTATTCAAATCGCTTCCGCCACTCATAAATTTGGGTACGGGATAAACAATCATCAGCATACCTTAATATTTATAAAAAGGCTAGAACTCAAAATTTTACCAATTTAATAAATGTATACGGACTAAATAAATCTTCAGAAAAAAACAAATTAAAAATTTAAAAAAATTCATTACCATTGATTTGCATTCTCCTCTGTTCAATTTTTTTCTACGCGGATGATCAAAAAGTTTATGCTAAAATAAGAAATTCTAGTGACTCTGCCATTCTACTGTCTGAGCTGGATAATATATTTTTCTTTCCTAATATTGAAAAATGTCATAAAATTACATTTCCTAAACTTATGCCTCTTATCAAATCAATATTATAATTATATATATATTATTATTAATACTAATATTATATATATTATAATATAATTTGATTACGCTTCTTTTTTTGGATACTTTATCATGCAGTCCATATAAATCGGGTGGAGAGGGTTCAAAGATTTTTTGTGTGTTTTGCCTCCATTCACTCAATTTATCAGATTAGATTTTGTCATACGAATCTCGCTGTTGAGTGAGTATTCTTTTCTATTAATTGACAGATGCACTCTTTAAGCAGAATCTCGTATGTGATCTCGTTAATGGCGAAATTGACAGCCCGGCTCTTCTAGAAAGAGTACAGTTTATGCGGACCCAGTGGTCTAGAGATTTCAAAAATTTGATTTTTTTTCCAATATTTCGAAAGAATTGTATCTTAAGAATATACTGTGAAATTTGTATGCGGAAATTCCTAATATTATAGCTTATACAGCCCATTGACTAGGTAGAGAGCGGTCCGTGCGCTCCTGTACCTCAAACTTTAGACTCATTTATCTCGAAACGACTTTTTTCGGCCGGTTGTTGCCAAAAAAAAACACTATTCAACCGACGCGTCGAAAATTTTATAGAATCACTTTATTATTTCAATTATTTCGTATTTTTTTATTAAAAAACGGAAATAAAAAACCAATTTTTAGATGACAAATTCAAAACGGCGCCTTTTTGTCAATTTTTTTTTAATTTTTATTCTAGTACGGGACATAGCTACAGTCATACTGATTCATAATTTGTTTGGTGTTAGTGTTTCAGATAAATAGAAGAGCCAAAATGGACGGCCTGGTCAAATTTTTCGGAAGGGTCAACTTCAGCACCTTTTTTAAATTATTAAAATTAAAAAAAAAAATGATTTTGTTTTTATTTTTGTAGGTAAACGGAGTTAAATAAAAAGCCTGAAAGATTTAAATATCGTTTTTCTTTTTTTGATAGTAAAAAAAAATTTCTGAAAATACTTTACCTTATAAATACCCCACCGGGACCCCTTAATGTTCCTTGCAGCTATGTTCGTCGTTTTAAGTAAGATATTATAAATACTTGTTAGAATGTTGCCTGACTTTAATTATCTCTTCAAAATTTTAGGATTATGACCTTTCTGGGACCAAACAGTTATTTCAAATTCAATTAAAATATTACTTTCTATGTAAAAATCAAACTAATACTTCGAAAATGTTGGTTATTTAGTTTTTATGTTATTAATTCGTTAGAATCCAACTTCATTTTGGATTGGATTTAAATTATTTTTATGCTGGTATTTCACCACTATTTCTTATCATAAATATTCTAAGATATTTTTACTGTTGTTATCAATGAATCTCTTAAATGTTTGTTTTGAATTTTTATTAAACATCACGGAGAAACATCAAGACGCACGCCACAAATAGGAGGAGGAGTTCGGCCAAACACCTAACAGAAGTGTACGCGCCAATTATTTATTTTTTATATTTTATTACTGAATAAATAAATAAAAATAACAGTAATACAAACACTGCAAAGCATTTAAATAAATTATCTGTGCTCGGGTTTAATTTGCATTTAGTTTTTTTTCTTCTGCTGTAAAGTAACAAAAATTTGGTGCGATTCGGTGAAAAACCTACCAGGTTTAGCACAAAGATCAATCGCAGCTTTTTGTTTGAAACTCAATTTCTGACCGTAGTACAAAATTAATAAGTTTTGGATGACACAGAAGATTATTTCAAATGTCAATTTAGTTCATAAAGTTGTACCAGTGTATTGAGTGCAAAATTTTCAAATTATTTTTATTTATTTTAATTTATTGAAATTCCGGTTTTTTCATGGGAATTTTAATACTCATTATGCATCAGCGAGTTAGCTTGAAAAGCACTGTAAACAAATTGAAGTTAGACTGGCTGCTAACACTACTGGTTAAAGTTTTTCAAAACATATACACATACATATACATATACATATGCATATACATATACATATATGTACATATACTATATGTATATATATACTTGTTCCTAAATACGCTCTCAAAATCGCTATAATCTGCGGTGTTTGCCAGTTTCTGTGCTAAAAAATATTTATTCAAAGTAAAGTGAGAATAATTTTTTTATAAGCAAAAAAGTCTGTGAGTATATTTTTTGGCGCCAACAGGCGCACAGAGCTGCTCATACATATATATGTATGCACATCTGATTTTAACAGGTTTTACTTTTGGAACAATAAAGAAGAAAGAAGCAGAAACAATTGAAATATTTTAATTGCATTCGGTGATAAAGCTAAGCATGAGTCATTATTTATATATCGCATTAGAATCCAGCTATTTAGTATTTAACAGGTTGGAAAGTTCTGAGTCGATATAAGCGGTTTTGTTAAAAGCCCACAGACACATATGATAAATACATAAAATAAGTACTCACATTAGTATTAATTTATCGATATAAAAGTGTGTAATTAAATTATTTTTTTTTATAGGCATACGATAGTAAAAATCCCCAAGTTCTAGTGAACTATTCTGATTTTCAATGAATAAAAGGAAACATCTTTTACTAGGGAGGGCCATGTAAAATTTGCTTCCTGAATCGGCTATAGAAAAAAAACTAATCAATATTTTTTCACACTTTTTTTTATTTTGAAGATTTAATATTCTCATTTATGAACAAAAAATAGTATCGTTTAAATGACTGCCACGACTGGTTTTACAGTAGGCCATTCGCTCAACCCAATTTTTAAGCACATTTTCGATTGTTTGGGCTCCCATTTCATGAATGGCAACTTCGATTTCGTGTTTTAAAGCATCAATCGTTTCTGGATGGTTCGCATAGCATTTATCCTTAACGGCTCCCCACAAAAAATAGTCCAACGGGCTTAAATCACAGCTCCGAGGCGGCCAATTGATATCGGAATTTCGGCTGATTATTCGGTTTTCAAAAACGGTAGCCAAAAGTTCGAGTGTAACTTTGGCTGTGTGACAAGTTGCACCGTTCTGCCCAGACCAAAAACCGCACCAAACAGTGGCTCGTTGCGGATGCATTTGCTTCTCTACAGTAACGTGTGGATTTTCTGAGCTTCAAATCCGACAATTTTGCTTATTGACGTAGCCACCGATGTGAAAATCCGAAAAGAAGAAGAAGACTCACCACTTTGGAAATAGGTTTTCAATATTTCCCAATTTTGTTCAAGCGTATAGCGTAAATGTCAAACCTTTAAGTAAATTATGCACACATTTGACATGTCATTTGTGTTACCATTCTCATAAACTAGGTGGTTCAAAAAGCAAACGTTATATGGCCCACCCGTTCCACCCTGATTAAAAAGTTCTCGGAATATGTACAGAAAATTCGAAATACAAGTTTATTCCTCAAAAGTGCTATTTCCGCCGACGAAATGCTCCCCGTCAACTGAAATACACTTATGCGTTTGATCCAGCACTCGAAACATTTCTGGAACTCTATTTTCGGTACAGCCTCAGAGCCGTCCTCTATTTTTCCATTACTTCCTTTCGACGTTAAACGTCGAAGTGGTTCCCCGTAGTGGTTTTTTGACTCGATAAACATAAACACATCGCAGGGAGCCATATCAGGAGAATTCTATGGATTTTGGATGGTATTCGTTTCATTCTTGAACAAAAATTCACTAATAATGGCACTGCGCGACGGTGCGTTATACGCATGCGAGTTGCTTTCCCACAAATCCTTTCTTTGTTGACTTATTGCTTCACGTAAACATCTCGGAATGCACAAATTATAATTTTTATAAACTGCCTGACCCTCGATCATAATTCCTCGTGTACAATACTGTTGTAGCCTATACAAATCTTAATCATCATTTTCTTTTTTAACTGAAAATCATGTCGTTTTTTTGGTTTTGGTGCATTTGGAGCTCTCCACTCACTCGGCTGATGTCCGAATTGAGTGTCGTACTCATAAATCCTCTTCTGGACTCCAGTAATTATGCGTTTGATTTATGTTTCGTCGGACTCGGCCTTGGAAAGCATACCTTTGGCACCAACTTTGCAGTAACTCGGCGGAAACCTAAATGCTCAAGTCCTCTACCACCTCTCTGATGGTTAATTTGCGTTATTGATCAGTTTTTCTTTCACTTCATTGAAGTTTTTTCATCAGTTTACGATGTCGATGACCTGCATTACGTTCGTCATCCTGAATGGACTTACGATCTTTTATGAAGCCTTCAAGCCACTCGTTCATGCCGGTTGTTTTCTTTAGAGTATTATTACTGAAACTGTTTCTCAACATTTCTAAGGTTTTCACACCATTGAATCTATTTTTAATACAAAATTGAAATATAAACTTGTTGTTGCAAAGTCAAATCAATTTTTAAGACTGTAAACGAAAACACGTACAGATATAGATTCTCTCAAGACAGCATAACTTTTACACATATGAAGCAATTGCGATACAATTTTGGTATTAATCATAATCACAGATGTGACAACCTAACATAAAGAACAGAACTCAAATCAGTTGTCTTCGAGTGTCACTTGGTGATTATTCGGGGAACTTTTTGATCAAGGTATTATATGCTGGTTAGGGTGGGTCAATTTATATGCGACGTCTTTTCTCGACATCGTTTCTAGTAGATTTGGATGTTACATAAACGTCTAAGAAAATATCTAGTAAACTTTTGCTATGCTTAGCAAGCAGTTCTCCTAAATAGTTCAGATAGTTTAAATAATGTTTTTGTGCTTATTTTCTGTATTTTGCACATACTCGCTTCGCCAGTATTGCGGCTAGTTGCTAATACGTTAGCCTTAAAAGTTCAGTTTTGTCCTAAGGCAGGACAGTAATACAATAAAACTAAAAAAAAATATATGTACATATATACTGAAAAATTGAAACCTTTTGAACGAAACATGAAAGGTGTTTTTGAAAAGTATTTTCAGACTTAAAAAGTGCTCCCCAGAACACCTAGAAATGGTCATTCAAAACTAAACCAAAACTACTTTTTTCGCCTTTTATCGATCGTTCTAGTTACAAATCCATGGTGAAAAATTTCTGATCTTTAACCAACTCTCAGCGTTATGTTCTAGTGGACTTTTTCTCTTCGCATCCGAATATGCTGGGAACGTTGTCGAAAAAAATCTATCCGTCCTAATGCAAGTGCGTGTATGTAACTGCATGCCATTGTAAAACCTGTTTGTGATCACCGACAAGGTCTCATGAAAATTATTAAAAAATATCCAACCCTATAATTTCCAAAGCACGATTAATCAGAACAAAATTTATGATAGTTTTGGTGTAAAAATAATTATATAGTAAAATTTAAAAGGGCAGTTGCGGGCATAAAAACCCAAAAAAGAAAAAAATCTACATTTTTTGTTTAATACGTTTATACATGCTAGTGTTTTGATATTGGTTTTATATGAAATTTTATCTAAAATAGTCTATTGAAAAGGATTCGCTGAAATAGATAGTGTAGCTTTTTTTCCTCGCGGATTGAAATATTGCGATTTTTGAATAGAAAAAATTGGTATGTAGTTGTAGACAATCTTCTCTGAATTGGCGCTCAAGGTATAACAGCGGTAAATTATATATAAAAAAAATGTGCATTGATATTTTCCGTGCCCTACTTCAACTTTACCAACCCCTTTTAACCGTACAGAATTGAAATGATTATTTTCGCAGTGTCATTCCTCCAATTTCCTTATATCAAACATTTTAATGGATGCCAACTAGCTGTAGTTATCTCTCGGGCTGAAGTCAGAGATATATCCAGGTAATCTAATTCTCAAAACACATAATGTGTCCTGGTTTGAGCAAAATTTTAAAATATTTAACGTCAGTAGGGCATATGAAAGCGTTTTTACAGGGCATAATTACAATTTCTTTAGATTCCTATTTCATGTATCTAAATATGAATCAGATTCGCCTTTTCGGAATATCTAGACTCCAGTGCCACTTCGCGATTTAAAACTTCTCCATAACCGCAAATAATTTCTTAAGCATACGAGTACGGTTCAATAGATACCCGTGTTTGATGACAGAGGGCGTACCTGAAGGAAGTTAGTGTTAGCATCAAGTGCTGCCATCTATCAAACGATGGAAAAACAAATTTCAGACTGATAGATAGGTTAGTTTGGATTTGACAGCTATTCGAGTAAGACGTGTTTCGTGGTTTTCGCTACGATGTTTTTTGATGAGAAAAGTGCGTGGAGATAATAAGAAAATTAGATGTTGTTTATGGGTACGCTTCGCCATCTACGACCATAGTTTGATATTGGTGCAACGAATTTAAACGTGAGCGAACATCCCTTTCTGATGGGAAGCGACCAGGACGCCCAGCAGACGTGGTTACCGAGGAAATCATTCAAAAAGTCCTCGACATGATTCTCGCTGATCGACGAACGAAAGTGCGCGAAGTAACAGAGGCCATAGATGTGTCGACCAGAACGGCAATTAATATTTTACATGTTAAGTTGGCGTTGAAAAAATTGTCGACCCGATGGGTCCCGCGATCGCACACGGTGGACAACAAGCGGACGCGGCTGTTAACTTCGAAGCAGTGTTTGTTTAAGCGTGATCCGAAGGAATTTTTGCGTCGCATTGTCACCGTTAATAAAACCTGGATTCCTCATTACACACCAGAAAGTAATCAACTATCAAAACAATAAATTCCTTCCGGTGAATCTTCTCCATAAGAGGCGAAGACAGCTTCATCGGCCGAAAATGTCATGGCAACGATTTTTTCGGATTTTTTTATAAAAAGGAAGAACGATCACTGAACAATACCAAAGTGAGTTATTGGACAGCTTTCACAAAACATTGAAGGAGACACCACCGCATTTGGCGAAAAAGAATGTGCTTTTTCACCACGATAAATTGCATTGCCGTGAAATATTTGTGAAATTTTGGATGTATCTCACGGCAAAGTAGTACTCAGTTCACGCCGTGAAAACACCCACAACCTGAAGCCAGCAACATTGTTCGTTTGCAAATGAAGTACCTGGCATGACACTTTTAAGCGAAACGTCTTCGCAAAGAGTGTAAATAAATCTTCTTCATATTTTTGTGTGTCAATATACATATGTGAGTTAATTTGTTTAAAAATACTTTTGTTGCCAAAAAATGTCAATTGCTTCTGGGGCATCGCTTATAAATTTAACGTTTCTTCTTATTGGACAATCACTGTTGCTAGCAACATTTCACGGCAAGCCAAATGCATATGGCTGATGATGATGATGCAGAGCACATCTTCTTTAAATGCGAGAGGTGGAACGTAGAGAGAACAGGTCTGTAACGAGCTATTTACACCTGAAGAAATTATCGAGAAAATGTTGATAGACGAAGAAAAATGAAATGTCGTCAAAGTTTTGCTGAAGAACATTGAGTATAGGTTTCTCAAAACAGGCGACCCTGAACGCAGGGTGAGTAAGTAAGTGTCCTTCTTAGGACGCCGTCCTGGCCCTCTACCTCGAAGCAATGCGGAAGTAGTCCCGGTGTGGAGGGAAAAATCCAAGAGAAGAGGAGGGATGTTTTTAGTGGAATCACCACAAACGTAGTAGCGACGGTTACTATATGGTGCGAAGGCATTTTTAACCCAACCTCACCGCCAAAAAAAAAAATACCAGTCTAACGGTTAGACGCGATAGAAGTGTAACCTTCCGTAAAACAAACTGATAGAAAATGAGACGAAAGCAGCATTAGGAGCGGGATAATTATAGGTTCATTATAATATTGCTATAAAGTTCATATTTTATTTTCTTCATTTTATTATTATTCATCCTCAATGTTTTCAATTTCAACAGATGATACGAGTGGCTTGTGATAGCTAAAATATGATACAAATGCTTTGGTTTGGATGTTGTCAACATATCTTTGAAATATCGCGTCAATCGTTGTTTTTGATCGTGTTGTCGATTCAGTGCGATTGTTACACATTTTTAAATTGAATGTTGTATTGAGAAAGTCAATTAAAGGAACCGCTGTGTCCAATGCAAAATTTACGTTAAAATCGCCACTTAAAATCATTGGAACTTTATCGTAATCTTTTCTAAGTATCCGCGATACTTCTGGTGTATACTTTATTAAATTTTCGTGAATGAATTCCGTGATGCTATTTATTGATTGATTCGGTGAAATATAAATTGCCACAATTAAAACTGTTTTTCCATTGCTCAATCTGGTTTTGCATGCACATATTTCTCCCACTTTAGAGAGCTGAACAGACAGTGTAATTCTAGTTGCTGTACATTCAGATCTATCTGTGGAGTTGCAATACGAGCACCGTCATTTTGATTGTGGTATATTGCGACACCGCCTGCAATTGCGGTAAATATTTAAAAATGAAAATATTTACGATTATAAAAATACGGACGCAATACAGCACACGCGGTTGCTATTATGAACACAAACATTCGTAGGACGCTTGGTCTAAGCAAGTATTAGGTAGTGTAGTATAGGTATACATAATGCCTTCTCGCTCTCCGTGACTCCGTAATACGCAGGCGCGCACACATACGTACTAGCATACATACAAACATACATACGTATGACGCTTGAACTAAACACCAAAGCAAGTAATAGGCAGTGTAGTATACATACTACAATGCTCACTATACTAGCGTGGCTCAGCAGTACGCAGCCACACACATATACGTATATCAACATATAACGCTTCGTAGTGTCGCTTTTTCGTTTCATCGAGTCTCAAATCACTTCCAACGATTCTAAAGAAGTTTTCACTTCAAAAATGCATATGGCTGCCGAAATTTCACGGGTGTGAAGTTAGCACTATGCTTTAGATTTATTAAAAAATTCAATTTAGATAGTCGAAGGTGTGTGAGTTATATTCATTGTCGGTTTAATCGCTTAAGAACTGCGATATTTTGAAAAGTTCCTACTAATGGTTGCCTGATGCTCATATAAGCATCAGATATCATAATTTTTAGACTCGTCTGCTATTGAAAAGAATATACGTAATATATCTCACTGTTTTTGATCAGTGTATAGATTAGTCAAAATTCTTTAGTTGCTTATAATAATTTTAGCGAGGAGCTTTATGAGGGCTCTAGCAAATTTACTTCCAGAATCTAAGCTATTACTGTCTGTCCATAGATGCCACGACCAACATACTTATAATATGCAAACTAACACACGCTACTAATACCTACATCTATACATATAGGGCTGTAAATTTTGTAGAATCTGGGATCTGAAATAATTGCTTGAAGTCTCGACCGCCTGTTCTGTGCTTAGTGCAAATAAACTTTGCGTATCTGTTTTACATGGTAGATTCTGCAATATAACGACTTTAAACAGCTGCCATAAGTATTTTTTCATGTGAAAATTATTTATGAACATATTGTTCCTCCTCTTTCTCCTTCTCCTCTTCCCTAATACAGGTAAGCTATTTATTATTCTAGTCATAATATTGGCTCAGCTGGTCCGGTGAGTTGAACGACGAACAATTTGTTTACTGTTACGTATGTATGTATGTATAACGGCATTTATATTGGTATGCATTTTCTGTTTTTTAGATTTTAAACGAATTTTTATATTGACATTTGAAATTTTTTCAATGACCTTGAGAGAGAGCGCTAAAAACGAAAGTAACAGGTTTTGTAAATAATCCAGGAATTGCCCAATGTTTTCCGAATTATAAAATAATCGATGAAAATTCTGTCTCTTTGGTATTTAAATACGCTACAGAAAGTCGTACAAAGTCTAAGATAGAAATTAATTTTGATAAGATGAAATTATTGTGACTATTAAATTACGAACGCCTGTTAAAAATTTCACCTAGACTTTGAGCGGCATCGTATAAAGTTGTACATCTGTCTACTTGAGAATTGTCAAAGATTAAATGAATAAAGGTACCATCTAGGAATTATTCACTACTGACATCTAGGCGTTACTTTTGGCTTGTTCGCATATTGGAGGGCTGCCATCTTTACTTATTTACGCGCTGTACAGTAAAATGAAGAAAATCGCTTATCATCAAGCATGGATTTAATTTAACAGGTGGTTCCTTCATCCTCTTTATGTTCCGTGCAAATGCACTAACACCACCAGTTTGATCAGAAAGTTCCCGGAATATATTCAGAAGATTTGATATACGAATCTATTCCTCAAAAGTGATATTTTCGCCTTCAAAGACCACCCAATCAACGGGAATACATTTATGAGAGCGGTTGATCCAGCTTTCGAAACATATCTGCAACTCTATTTAGCCATCAGAGCCGTCTTCGATTTTTCCATCACTTCCTTTCGACTGTTAAAACACCGAAGTGGTTCTCCGTAGTGGGTTTTTGACTCGATAAAATAGAACAAAATCACAGCGAGCAATTTGATGGCTGATGATATTGGTTTCGATCCCCTATAATGATGGCCTGAGCGACGATGAGTCATCAAGGTGCAATATCCACGAGTGGTTTTTCACAAATCCTTTCTTTTTTTGGCGAATTGCTAAAATGCTGAATCACCTCACGTCCTGACGCCCAAATAATAGTTTTTATTAACTGTCTGGCCTTCTAGTAAAAATACTGGTAGTGTACAATCCATAAAAACCGTGGGCATCACTTTCTTTTTTGACTTGTTTTTTTTTTTTTGGTCTAGATTTATTAGGAGCTTTGCACTCACTCGCCTGATGTTTGGATTGCGTTTCGTATTCATAAACCTACGTGGCGTCTCCAGAAATGAGAGACATTCCTTTTATGAATGTTGGGCCAGACTTAGTTTTGAAAATCATGTCTTTGGCGCTATCAGCGAGATACATTTTTTGCATGAAATCCTTTGGGGCCAACGATCAACATCACAGCAAAATGACGGAAACCAAAATCATTAACTACAATGTCCTGAACGGATCCATAAGCAACGATGAAGTGCTTCGCCAGTTCTCTAATGGTTAAGCGGTTATTGGCCAGCTTTTATTTCACTAAATAACTAACTAACACTTTATAGTATAAGGCTCTCATCATGCCCGTCCTAAGGTAAGGCGCAGAGGCTTGGGCGATGACAAAGCCCGATATGCGATGGTACAATGAGCTGTATGAGCTTTTCCACGACATAGACTTGCACAGTGAATAAAGATACAGCGGCTCCGCTGGTGAGGACATTCCATCCTTCACTTGGTGTGCCCAACTGGCCCCGCTTAGCACGAGAAAGAAAGGACTGGCGCGCGACAATCAAGAAGAATAAGATCAACTTTTCCTTCGCTTTATTGACGTTTTCATAGATAACATTTTTGTAGGAATTTTAATCACAAATGCGGCAACCAGTCAAATCCGTTGACTTAGACTTGTCCAGGGAACTTTTTGATCAACTTGGTATAACAGAATCCAAAAAGTGTTTCATTCATTTTATGGGCGGGACGAAGTGCTGGGTCTGCCAACGACTTCAAATTACTATTTCATAAACGCGTAGAAAAGTGCAGGCATGTGTGCTGGGCGATGAAACGATAGCTGAATACGCTCACTTTTGTATATTTCAAGTGACATTTTACGAACAAATAAATTTCGAATACAATCACAAAAGCGATGACTCCTTTCCATTCGTTCAGCACCAACCCATCGACGAAGTAAACAAACGGACTTAAAGGAATATCACTCGCCTCTTACAATCGCCTAATTAAATTTCTATTTCTTATGCTAATGACGTATGTACGTGTGTACAAATTTACTTTATCTACAAAATTAATAGAAACGAGAAAATTAACGACATCAAAGCGGACCTACCCAAAATATATAAATTAAAGAAATAAAGGAATTCCAAATTAATGAACTCAAATGCGGCAACAAAGTGGCTAAAATATCGTTTGCTGTTGGCCTGCAGACCGCCACGGTGATGAAGAGGGATATGCAGGTATTAAATGAAAGCACATTTCCATAATGAAAATAGCGCCATTAAAACGAACGTAACAACTTTAGATAGAGCAGCAAGCAAAAAAAAGAAGAAAAACAAAAACAAAAACAAATTAAAAACACGCTGTGTTCGGCAATTAAAATAAAATACACACACTTGGTGAAGTCGTCATTTTTTGACCACAAAACATAAAATCTATAAAACTAGATTAATTTGTATGTATGTATGTATATGTGCAGGAAAATTAGGCAGGGGGATGGCATTTGGCAGCCATAGGGACATATATTTCGAAAGCGCTGCTATAGTTAGCTAAATGCGCTGCCACAAAGTTGCTGCTGGTCAAAAAGGACATTTCAAATTTAGTACACATTTGTATATGTGCACGAATGTATGTGTGTGTGCATGTATGTATATGCGCTTTCATGGCCGTAAATTGAAGATTATCACGAATATCTCATTGGGCATGGATACGGAGGTCAATCGCCTCGTGCGGCAAAGCAGAAGAGCATTTGAAAAAAATTTATTCCTTTAGTAGCTTCTAAGATAAAACAAAAATAAGTGATAGAAGTCGAACAAGGGTCATAATCAGCACGCGTGCATACACTTATAGATATATGTGTTTGGCATTTAAAACAACGTAGTAGAAAATTACCCCCAAAATAGTTGCCGTAATTTTCATATAAGTAATTTTTTTTTATTTTTTAACAAAGAAATTTTCAACGCAATAGCTTCAAAAAGGACATGTGCACGCATGAATTTTCGCTTTTTTCGCTGGCAATGTCCTGCATTTGATTAAGCGGCTAATGTAGAACAGCTACACACATGCGTTCGCACCCGCACATACACCTACAGAAACCCATACGAATGCATGCGCACATTTCAAACTGACATTCCAGCAGAGACAAAGCGGCGCTTGATGAGCTACTATCAAGTCATAAAACTAAACAATCACCGTGGGGTGTCAGTGCTGACGAATGCCTGAGTATGCCGACTGTATGGCCCGCAGACACGAAAGCCATCAGGCTTATGCAACCTTCATGAACTCCCGAGAGAACATGTGTAACAATTAGAGATGTGTAGAACGATAGGCATTTGACGTATTCGTTTTCGGTAACGAAGTGAAATTTTATATTGAAATGATATAAAAAATATGGAGAAAAAAATTTCAAATTTGAAAAAGTCGAACCAAGACGTTACAAGAGATTTGGTAACTCTTAAAACACTCAGTAATAGCACATGTTATTCACAAAAGGCTGTTCAGCTCATTGAAGCAGGGACTACGCAAAGAACAAGCAGGCTTTCGTCCCCACTGCTCTTGCGTCGACCATGTAACTCCTTGAGAGTGATCGTGGAGCAGTCGGTTGAGTGGCGCTCGCCTCTTTACCTCAGCTTCATCGACTTCGAGACAGCGTTCGACACTCTCATTCATGAAGCAATCTGGAAAGCTCTTGAATGCAAAGGAGTGCCTGAGAAAACTGTCACCATCATAAAACAATTGTACTCGGGCGCTTCATGCCGCGTGAAATACGAAAACGCTCTAAGTGGTAGTATCGAAGTTCAAACCAGTGTGGGAAAAGGATTTGTATTCCACTTTCTTCACTCTTGTTCAACCTGGTCCTGAAGCATAATTTAAAAAACGGCGGATCAACAACTCACATATGCAACCGAATATCTAAGGGACGCGTTGTATTTGGCATGCTAGACAAGGTATGAAGATTAACCCACATATCCAGGCACACAAAACTGAAAATATTTGGTACCAACGTGAAGTCGGTAGTTCTGTATGGATGTGAAACATGGAACTTAACAACAAGCATATCACAGTCCTTGCTCGTTGCCTACGTAAGCCGTTGCCTACGTAAAAGGTTGCCTACGAAAGATAATGGGGATCTTCTGGCCTTATATTATAAGCAACGATAATCTTTGGGCGGCTACCGGGCAAACACCAGTACACATAGAAATTATGCGTCGCAAGTGGAAATGGATCGGACACACATTGCGCAAACCACGCGATGACATCGCAAGGACAGCGCTAGTTTGAAATCCCCAAGGAAGCCGTAGGGGCGGGAGACCAGCCAACACATGGAGGCGACAAGTAGCAGCAGAAGCGGACAGGCCGCTCCTGGAATCAAATTAAATATCTAGCTCTAAACAAACGAAATTATAACTCATTTATTGAGGCCCTATGTTTCATCTAGGACCTATTGGGAAATAGTATAAAAATAAAACACTCAGGCTTGAAGGTATTTAAATCTATCATATGAAAAGTAAAAGGATAGATAGTCAAGGAAGAAAGGGGAGAAGTAACAAAAAGAGAGAGAAAGGATAGAGTGAGAATTTTGCAGATTCTTTGGCAAATCTGAAAATATCATCCAGATTGAAGGAACGAATATTTCACATTCACATGACATTGGATCATAAAATTCGTAGCCTTGCTCTAGCAAAGGCAAGAGAAAATGCTCAAACAAGGAGACAATTCTCTATGCTATACGCCTCCTCTAAACAAGACAAGCAAATCGGGTCCTCAGTGATTCGAATGGTCGCCATATGCTGGCCCCATGGGTTGTGTACTGTAATAATATCGATCATCAACCGAACGTCTTTTCTGCCAAGTTTTAGAAGAAAGTCCGATAGTTCTCGGGCCGGGCTTGTCACAAAACAATTTGCAGTTCTGCAGCGTTCCAGAGCCGACCATCGCCCGTTACGTAACTTGCATACTTCATGATTTCTGCCGAACTGATTACGATTATTGGCTTTGGTAACTATGGGGTAACCGCTGATCCACAGTTGGCCAATTCATCGGCAATTGCATTCCCTTCAACACCAAAAATATAGTGAGTATGAAGAATCTTTTCGCTGAAGCATAGGTTTTGGTTTTCTTTTTTTTACGTGGAGAAAGCATGGAAAGTCTATCAGCCCCGCTAGTGTGAGACTTTAGCCCACTAAACCTACTAACGTCTAGTCCCTTTGGTACTATCCCCCTGGTACTATCGTCTAATGTGTCCTTTCGGTTTGAGCAAGAAGCTCACACGTTCGCTGTTCTAGCTCATTCTGTTTGTTAGTCATTTCACTCTACTAGAGCATCGGCCGCACTAGCCGAGGTATAACTTTAACTTACCAAAATTCTTCTCCTGGCTCGTTCAACTTGTCTGAGTGAGATCATAATTTTTGATGTAATATTGAAAACTGCATTTGAGTTTTCTGGGCACCGAATCTTATTTGCAACAAAATTTCCTGGTTCTGGTAAGCTTTACAGACAGTAGAATACGTGTTCGACATTTTCGGCAGCACTTCCAGGTATCAGCACTTCCATGTATGTTTTAAGTAAGTTTTGAAACAGCCGTCTGTGCCAATATCTGCTCTATTTAGACGTAGATTTACGACTTTAGGTAGAAAATTCTCTAACGAGTTAGAAGATCTTAGCACTATAGGCAGATCAGAAGAAGTTCCCCATGCGGCATTACAGTGGGTTATGAGCCTAAGTGGTCCCATAGTTGACAACCGTTACAACCTAACCTAACCTAAAGCAGCCGTGACGAGTTAGCAACTGGGTTATATGGAAATTTATCACTCCATGAGAATAGTTCATCAATGTTAACTACAGTCCCCTCAACTCCAACCAGAATCTAGTATTGTTTATGCCCTTCCGGTATCTTTAAAAAATATAAAAGTTGCATATCCTGCCTTAATACTGGGGCAAACACTATTAAGGGGGATGGATCTACACATTTAACCCCAAAATATTGTAACAAATCACGAAACTTCGCGAAATTACTGGCAATACCGAGCGCATGAATTTCTAAAACAAAAACAAGAATTCGTCTTGACACCAGATGACAATGCAGAAGTTGCCAGATGATACGAGTTGCCACATATAGAAATTACGTTAATTGTTAAGCACATTTAAATAAGTAGAAGGTTTAAAAAACGTAAAAGATATATTTTTCAGCAAGTTTTGTTCAGGCTTTGGCCTGAATTCTAATGAACTCCCATTCAGGTCACGAAAATTAATCAAACGCACTAAGATTTATTAAAGTCTAAAAAATTACATTTGGAAGTTTTTTTTCATTATTATGTTTTATTTACTTATTAAAAAAAGCACACACAACCTTCCAATAAACACAAAATCCCACATATGGGCAGGAACAAGCAAAGTGAAGGCTGAAACACTGGCAGACCCTTTTAAAACATTATTTGCAAAAAAACATGGATAATCAAAACACTGAGCTCCAGAACTCAATTGAAAATCCAGATCACGCAACACGATAATCAACACAAAATCACAAAACACGACAAAAGAAGAAATAAAGTAGTTCGGATGCCAAAAACAACACTCAACTGTGCAACATTTTCATAAAATGGTTAATAAAATAATAAACTACTTCCATAAGAAGAAATATTGCATTGCCGTATATTTGGACATCGCGAATGCATGTGGCACAAAAAACTTCTATATATGTACAGGGTGAAATTAGAATTGTGTGATATTAGTTTTTATTGATTTCAAAGACAAAATTGTTCAAAAATGATTACAATTTTAATAAATATTCACTTTAGCTCGATATGTCTTGACTATAGCCTTCAAACGGTCAAAAAATGAGTTGCATGCTGCACGAATGTGATCTTGAGGTATTTTGGGCCATTCTCGTATATACGCTTTTTTCAGCGCATCTATACTGGCATATTTTTTAGTCCTAACCTTGCTCTCCAAAATGGACCAGATGGAATAGTCCATCGGATTTGCGTCTGGCGAATTCGAAAGCCATTGTGTGGACGAAATGAAGTGTGGAACATGATTTTTTAACCATTCTTGGTTCACACGAGCTCTATGAGACGGTGTCGAGTCCTGTAGAAACGTCCATGGTCTACGACCGAAATGTTTGCGTGTACACGGCTCTAAAGCAGCTTCTAAAACATTTTCCCGATAATAAGTCGCATTCACTTTGCCACCAGATTCGAAACGACCGTCCATCAGCGGTCACTGCGACCCAAACCATTACTTGCGATGGAAAATTGCTTCGAGTGGCCATACGTAGGTTCAAATTCTCGTATGAGCGTTCGGTCAAGTAAACACGATCGTTTTGAGTATTTATGAACTGCTCAATTGGAAAATTTTTTTCATCAGAAGACACAATGTTAGGAAATTCGCCACGTTTGTGCAAGCGCAACAACTCCTTTGCTCTTTCGCATCGAACTTATTTTTGCTGGGGTGAAAGATCGTGTGCTTTTTGGAACTTGTAAGCCTTGACCTTGAGCTTATTTTTTAATATGCGTCGAATGATGTCTTGCGATATTTTCAGTTCTTTGGCCATTTTTCTTCCACTTTGACATAGATTTCGTTCAAGTCGAGCCTTCACTTTCCGAACCATTTCATTAGGTCCAGCATCACTGTAACGTTTTATAGTGCGATACACAAACACTTTATTCACTTTGAGGTGACTGAGCCCACGAACAATGGCTGGTTGTGATTTTCCAGCCAAATATAACGCAATCACACTATTACGTTTGAATTCCATCACAGAAAAAAAAAATCAACAAAACTGAGACGCAAATGCTTTTGATGGCTTATAAACAATATATTGAACTGTGATTAGAACAATTTTGACGTTGATGTCGTGAGCTGTTTTACAGATACAAGCAATGTGAAGCTGGTAACACTTCATATCGTTCATATATAATTGGCGCGTACACCCTTTTTGGGTGTTTGGCCGAGCTCCTCCTCCTATTGTGCGTCTTGATGTTGTTCCACAAATGGAGGGGCCTACAGTTTTAAGCCGACCCACTCAAGTGGAAAGTACAAGTATTTAGGGATCAGATTGATTCAAAACTCATATGGAAACAACACATATTGAAGTAGAGAAATAAGTAGAGAAATAAGATGGCTACTGCGAAAACAATCAAACCTAAGCTTATTTAGTTAGCAAATAATATATATATCAATAATAAGACCGACATGGGCATACGGACTAGAAATATGGAGGACTGTCAGTAAATCAAACCTACAAATGATACAGGGAAGTCAGTCTAAGATTCTAAGAACAATCACAAATGCAAATTGGTACATAAGAAATTACGATATTCACCACGACCTCGGCGTAGACACAGTCACTGAAACAGTGAAGAAAAGCAGCAGTAAGCATATCCTGCGACTACTAGAGCAAAAAAACCTAAACCTGAGACTAACACCGGGAATGGAACTTCGACCAAGAAGACTGAAGGGCTTAAAACCCACGGATCTTGCTCGAATTTTAACATAAATATAATTATAGAAATCCATGTTACGTTAGAAAAATTATAGCTATACCACTAAAGCCAATACTCTCTTGCAAATGGAAGGGACATTTTAATTTAAAATAAATAATTTAAAATTTTTTAAAATATTTTGCCAGGCCTCTTCTGAGAGAGTTGATAAATGCAAAAAAAAAATTGTTCTGCAAATTTTTTCTAATTCTAAAGTGTACTAAGCAGGGTACTAAAGTGTGTAACAGTATTTGGTACTGAGAGGAGGTGCATCTACTCACTGACAGCAGCATTGCCTGTGGTTGTTGTTGTTCTAGCATCAAAACATTTCCTATGCATGTACGGTACTGCTGCTGAAGTGACAGTCCTTGGCTGGATATATAGCAAATCCGACAGGAAAAACCCCTAAGCAAATATCCGAATATACTGTGTTCATCCCCTATTCGCTACATCTTCATTCGCCACCTCTGACGGTGGACTATTAGAGGCAATTAACTACCTTTCATTTGCAGCTCTTCCCTCTGAGCAAAATGCCAAGGAGAGCTTCAAAATTCATAGTTTAAATCGCATTCATTTATTAATATCCAAACTGCGTGTGCGCCCATTTCCAGGCGAGTGATCAACGTCTGTCATACTAAGATATGTTAATTCAATTGCGTTCATTCCCTGTAGGATGTCATTCAAACACCCACAACGCCACGCACATGCCCAGTTATGTAATTATAGGTTCAAATTATGAATTACTTTTATTTACCTTCCTTTTTGAATGGTTTGTTTTCGCTATACATTTTCAACGTGTACTCCTTCACCACCGTTAACGGTTGTTTTGACTCACTTTAATTGCTTAACCTATTATTTTTTTTTTTGCTTTAGTTTTATGTGCTTGTTTGCCTTCTAAATTATCCACTAATTTGATAATTATATACAACTTGGAGATCTGTGAACAATTATTTCTTGCTGTGCTCTTTCAATTCTGTTGCCTCGCATTAAAATGTCATTCACTTCATTCGAATGTTCGTAGAACTAAAAACTCTTCAACACATTTCAAATTTTAGTTCAATGGTCTGGATAGCAAAAGAGAAGAAAAAAAAAAAAACAACAAGAGCAATATTAATTCGTTGATATTTTAATAGGCCTTTAATTACGTCTAGTTTGCAAAATTGTCTTGTCTGTTGAAAGCTGAAAGAGTTAATGGTTGAGTAACCACATATGAGCTTCTAGTTTATGAGTGGGTGTGTCCTGCAGCTATTGAGTCATCAGAATGTCTGTAGTTCCAAGTTGAGTAGAGTACTTAGCATAGGCGAAGTACTTAGTAATGACTACAAATTTATGTTGAGGGTTAAGCGATGGATGTAAAAACTAGATAAACATATACGAGGGTAAGTCAAATAGTTTTCGGAACTTAGAGGTTCTTATTCTTGTTTTTCCTTGAAACATAAATAAACTTATTATATTTTCTATACTTTTTTGTTATTCCTTGATAAATTTTATATGTATTGGGTTGGCAACTAAGTAATTGCGGATTTCACGCATAGATGGCTGCAGTTGAATTTTTAGGATTGCAGACGTAGTACAAATGTAAAACACTTTTTGTTATTTGATATTTGGCAATTCAGCTGTCAATCAGTAAAAATAGTTTTTTTATCGGCTGCGTAGTTTTCATTTGGCGTTCGTTGAAAAATGGGAAATCAAAAGGAACATTTTCGTCATATTTTGCTTTTTTATATTCGCAAAGGGAAAACCGCATCGGAAGCTCATACAAAGTTATGTGCTGTTTATGATGACGGAGCCTTAAAAGAACGGCAGTATCAAAATTTGTTTGCCAAATTTCGTTCAGGTTCAAAGATGAAAAACGCTCTGGTCGTCTAGTTGAAGTTGATGACGCCCTAATCAAGGCAATAATCGATTCGGATCGCCACAGTACAACACGTGAGATTGCAGAGAAGCTTCATGTATCACATACATGCATTGAAAATCACCTAAAACAACTTGGTTATGTTCAAAAACTCGAAATAGTACATGGGTTGCTCACGAACTGAAAGAAACGCATTTAACACAACGCATTAACAGCTGCAATTTACTAAAGAAACGTAATGAAATTGATGCATTTTTAAAACGACTGATAACTGGCGATGAAAAATGGCTTGTTTACAAGAATATCAAGCGGGAAAGATCGTGGAGCAGGACAGGTGAACCAACTCAAACAAAATCAAAATCTGACATTCATCAAAAGAAGGTTTAGTTATCAGTTTGGTGGGATTACAAAGGAACAGTCTACTTTGAACTCTTACTACCCAACCGAACGATCAATTCTGATGTCTACATTGAACAACTAACGAAAATAAACAATGCAGTTGAAGAAAAGCGGTCCGAATTGACAAATCAAAGAAGTATTGTATTCCATCTTGACAATGCAAGGCCACACACTTCTTTGGTCACTCGGTAAAAATTATTGGAGCTTGGTTGGGATGTTTTGGCACGTCCACCATATAGTCCTGACCTTGCACCATCTGATTACTTTTTGTTTCGATGTATGGTAAAGATTTCAATAATGATGATGATCTCATTCATTTCTGATTTGATCTGATTCATTTTTTGTTAATAAAAACCAGAAGTTTTATGAACATGGGATTATGATGCTGCCTGAAAGATGGCAAAAGGTCATTGATCAAAATGAGCAATACATTACAGAATAAAGTTATTTAGTTCTATAAAAAAATTGTCTTTGATTTTCTAAAAAAATCCGCAATTACTTAATTGCCAACCCAATAGATACACAATTTTCTATAATTAATTTATTAAAAAAAAATGAAACTTTTTTCGAAGCCTTCGATAAACTTCTTTCAACATCATTAGGAATCCATTGAAGCTCTTTCCTCATTTTTATAAATAAATAATAACTGGAAGGAACTATAAGTACAGGGTGCATACGGTATTTGAAGACAACTTGAGAGTGCAACTAATTAGCTTTTATTTTGAAAAAAATTTAATAAAAATTCACGAATTTTGTACGCAACATTACATTTCTATAAAAACATTGAATACAATTTCCATTAGCTGTAATAACCGCTTCGAGAGAAGAAATGGTGTGACGAGGACGCTTATTGATTTCACGCTCAACTACGTCCCATATTTAGTACGTCAGGTGATTAAGGTCTAGGGAACTAGGCGGCCATAAGTTCAGTGGTCATGGAAATGTTAAGCCCTCCTATCTTATGCCGCTATCGCTTTGTGCGAAGGAGCAACGTCTTGCTGAAAGGCGTAGAGGCTGTAACCACCTACGCATTCAATCCCGGGTTTCACTACTGTGTCTAAAACGTCGAGATATGCAGCAGAATTCACTCGAAATCCTTGAGTAAAGAAATGTGATGGCATTATATGTCTTTTGTTGCTCACAACACTAAAAACCATAACATTGGCTGGAGACTTCTTGACTGCATGACTCGAGGAAACTCTGTGGGATTTGAACATAACCACTGTCATTTCAGCTTTTGGTCTGATCAAAATTTTTTTTCTCAAGAAAACCCATAACATCTCAGGCGCTCCAGGCTGTTTAATTTTGTTTAGAAGGCATTGTGATCGGATTGTTGTTCTTGTGTTTGATCCAACTTAAACTTTCTTCTGCGCTTAAGTTAAGAGATCGGAGATCTTAATGGACTACAAGACGGATAAGCCCCTCAGAAACTTTAAACTCCCTCGCAAGAGCCCCCATTGATTTTGAAGATTCTTTATCAATGATTGCTTGCTCTTGTTGAATAAATTCTGCAGATCGGACACGTTCCTCGTGTTCTTGCGTTTCACAACAGATTCTGCATCGCCGCCTGATGCTTCCAATTCATGACGAACGCTATAAAGGAATGAAAGGGGGCATTTAAGAAAATTGGAGATTTCTAAATCGGTGAAATTTGCACATATAGCGACGACCACTGCATGCCTCTTTATTTCTTGAGATAAGTTGTATCTGAAAAAGAGTAAAATGAAAAATAATGGTTCCGGGAAGTTATTGTTGATGTGAGCAGTGCTGAGTGTTTCAAAGCCACAATGGTGCCAACGAAAGTACAACGGTCGAATTGCCATTCAAAAGAAAAACGCTTCGAGTCCATTTTCCTCTTCTTTCCTCAAGGATAATTTTTTATTGTTCTAGAAGTGTAGCGTATTTTTCTCCCGAGTATTGCAACTTCTTTTATGTTTTTCTTTCCTTTTAGTCGACCTCTACGATGTCTTTTAAAACCGAAAATAAAGTAGATAGATGATGGATCTATCCTGCAGATTGTGAGGGCTGCTTTGCTGCATGGATTATTTCCTAGACTAAGGCTTTTAGGGGTGAGCGCCAATTTTTTCTTCAATAAAACTACGGTTTTAAATTCATTGCTCTTTTTGCTACGCCGACTCAAAAAATCGCGTGTAGACTTACGGCCATTTGGCTTCTGAAGAGGTGTGCGCAGCACTTGGTCTCATCTTAACCCTAAGTTAGGTTGGGTTGAAGCAGTTGTATACCATGGCACATAGTCCATTGTGATGCCGCGTGGGGAACTTGTCCTTCTCTCTCCTAAAACTCGGGTTCCCTTTTTTATTTTCTGTAAATCTATTCGACCTCCGAAGAAATCTGAGTGGATCTTGTGGTGCCAAAGAGCTGATTGGAGCGAAGGACGGGCAGACGCACAGAAAGTTGTCTGCCTTCTTATCCTCCTCTCCACATACTGGCCAGGGTGCACTGTCTGAGATACCTACCTTTTCCATGTGCTTTGCCCATAGAAAGTGGTACTTCATCAGTCTAACCAGCTGCCTAAAGTCACTTGTGCTTAATGATAGGAGGACCTGCGACAGTCGACCGGACATGACTGGTAACATCAGTTTTTTCTGACTTGACTGGAACTTAGTATTTATATTTAGTTTTTGTGAGTCGCCTAGAAGCATAGGATGGATACAAATTCAGTTCACCTTTCCCATTCCTTCAGTTAGCCAACTTTTGGCGTCTTGCTGTATGAAAACAACGAGAAGGTCTTATTTAAGCAAATCAAGAAAAGAAAACGGAAGACCGCCTGACAGCATAGAGTGGCACCCGCAATAAAATAGAAGTCGCGGTCGCTCAAGAAAAACTTGGAGAATTCCGTGAACTTACAGCAGCCAATATAACGTGGGCCCTGCAAAAATAATTGCGCGGAGCCGGGTCAGATGGAAAAGCCTTGGGAGAAAAAAAACACGATTTCTTCTCACCCAATATACACCCCGTTGCAAAATTATGAACCCACCACTATTTTTTTTTTCTTATAAAAAATTGAACTGAATAGATTATTTGAAATCTCCGCTTATCATCACAAACAATTGAATGGGCTTAAATGATTTTACGGGTAACGATGTATACGCATGAAATAAATAAAAGAAAAAACATGTAAAATTAAAAAAAGACCAACAACGCATAATTAAAAAAATTACACAAAATGTTTCAAAATGCTATCAAAACTTTGTTCACGTATTTCAACTTTTAAGCAAACATTTTTCCAGGTTAGCAATTTTATAGCCCATTGAATTTTAGTGTAACAAAGTGCAAGTTTGAAGTGACTTCAAGTGCCTACAGGCGTATTTTGGCAATTTTTCCACGAGGTCTCACGCCTTTCCTTTCGTACTACTGTACAAAATAGCATACATGTCCGAATTTTTTATATGAAAACAAAAATACTAGCGAGTTCATTTTTGTTAGGCATATGGCCGAGATTTACGATTCACCTTGAAGTTATATATATTAAGCTTCTTAATTTGTTCACACAAACAAAGGAGCCTACAGCTTTCGCACGGCAAATAATTTTTCAGATTTCCAGCCAATTCTTTTTCCTGACTTCAACAACCTTTATATAACTTGCGTTTGCACCCTTTCTTGGCTGTTCGGCCGAGCTCCTCCTCCTGCCTCTGTGCGCATATTTTTCCATAGATCGAGGGACCTACAGTTTTATGCGGCCTCCGAACGGCGGATGGTTTCTGATGAAGAGTTTTTTCACGACGCAAGTCCACTCGAAGATTTGCCTTACGGGGCGACTGACATTGCAAAAAAAATTTTTTTAGGGTTTTCCAATAACAGATGTTATTGGTGAATGGATTGCGCTATCGAGAGATGATTAACGATTTTTTATGGCCGGAATTGGATGGTATTGATCTGGACAACGTTTATTTTCAACAGACGGTGCTACGTGCCACACAAGCAGCGAAACCATTGCTCTTTTACGGAAAAAAATTCCAGACCGCGTTATCTCTCGAAGAGGTGATCACAATTGGCCACCGAGATCTTGTGATCTAACACCTTGCGACTTATTTCTTTTTGGGGCCACGTGAAAGAGAAGGTCTACGTCAGCAGCCCAGGGTCGATTCAAGACCTCAAAGATGGAATTCGTGAGGCTATCGAGGGCACAGGGCAGCCACTTTGCAATTCGGTTGTGGAAAATTTCATGAAAAGGATATTGTCCTGTAAGCATGGTCGTGGTGATCATTTGCCTGATGCTATTTTCCACTATTAAGGGCATACCTTCCTCTTTATAATGAAATAAACATCCGATCATTTATATTAAAAAACAGCATTTTTCTTTGAATATCAAAATAACACCTCTTATTAAAAAACCCTTTATTATTTGGGGTTTCAATGCCGAACTACCTCCGAGTACTATCGAATTGTAGTCACACACCAACCCATTCAACTACGGCGGCCACCAAACAGCCTTCATAATTCCATCAATTAAATTGTGCCACCAATTCCATTTAAATTAATATTCGAAAAACTAAATAAAATTGTATCGCATTGAAATAAAATAAAACAAGTTGTTGGTGGCAGACGGATACATCAAATTGATTGATTACTCTAAAAACATATCCGAATTCACAAAGTCAAATACAAGCGAAATAGCTTCGAGTCAGAAGCTCATAGAATCATTCAATATTTGAGTGGGCTTTGTAAATCTGTATGTACGCGAAGGCTCGATAAAGAATGATATTAGCAGCTTGCGAGAAAAGTCACGAAATCCAATGTGCAAGCGACGGGAAAATACGAACAGACGGTGAAGTGGGACAATACGACAGGATAAACGATTACAGACAACAATCATCCACAGATATTCACAACAACAGTAGCCAGTTTAATATCAGCAAAGTAGCATCGGAGGCGTTTTAGCGCTTCTACGCATATGATTCTACAACAACCCACCACAAACAAACCAAAAAAAAAATAGTGCAATAATAACAGACAGAAAAGGACCTCGATCATTCGGCTACGCAAGGACAACCAATTTTGCTGTGTAAATGTCGCTAAGCACACTTTTGATTTTGTAATTGTTGTTGTTATGTTGGCTTATTGACATTAATGTAACAATTGTGAAAGGATTTATTAACTCCACATCACTTCTATAGCCCGCGCGTTTAGCCACAATAGGGTAGGGAGGGTGTATCGTTAAAAAGGGTTCGGCCACAATCTAACGCAGTGTGCGTGCGCTAAATAGTTACTCGTCACAAATTTTTGTCTCTTAGCGGGGTTGTTGTAAATGCGTTACTGTACGTGTGAGTGTATGTGTGTGCGTGCCATCAATCATTTTATTGATATTAATGAGCAGGAAATTTGCATGATACTTAATAAGTATCTGTGTTTTATGCTGCGGGCAACAACAACTTTTCGTTGCCAAATGAAATTAATGTTCAATAGTCATTTGCTCTTTTCGCCCCTGCTTTGCCACTTTCTTCTAATGTTTTCTATGTTATACTCAAAGTTTATTTGTTTGATTATGACTTGCATAAAATTCAAGGGTAATTAAATATTTGGTTAATTTGAATTTTACACGAAATCGCTTTTGCCATTTGTTGATTTGTGTTCAGCGCTGCTAGTGTTGTTGTTGCCAAATTCTACTTTATATCGCAAAATTTATGAATTTGCACTTGTAATAAATATTGGTGCTTACGTCAATTCCCTTCTAACTTATGGTTGACCAAAAAAAGGTCGAGCAGTACAGTCTAAACTCTATAACCTGAACCTGCGCTGATTGGAATTCATGGGAATCTGAAGAACGAGAATTTCAAAATATAATCAGTACAAACTTCTCCGTACAGCGAAGGGATTTCACTATCAAGTTCGTTGTATTAATATTTTCAAAATTGAAATATATCAACTTTCCCTTGTTGCGATGATCTATACCATTTTTTTTATGAATTTAGCTTTCATATTTGCGAGATTTTCGTTTCATTTTTCCAGAGTCAAAGGTTTATATATGTAAATGTGCCCACAATTCAGAAAGTCATATATTTGTTGTTGTTGTTATATATAATACTAGCAAACCCGGCCCCCTTCGCTGGGCACACTAAAATAGAATAGATATGGTTTAGAACAGAAAATATATGGTTTTCATATTATTTATTTCTTTATTCTTCATTCAAGCGTTTTGGCATAAACAATATTTTTTGTTTTTCTATTTATTTTTGAGTAAATATTAAAATATAAATTGAAAATCAAGAAAAAAGAAGATTGTTTTTAAATTTCAAATCAACGCATATGAATAAACAATCGTCTTTTTTCCTGATCATCCATGAATTTTTCGTTTCAATTTATATGTTTTATTAAGCATTGGATCTTTTTTAACCATTATCCATTTATATTTTTCAAAAAAAAAAATGAAAAAAATTTGTTTTTCCACGAACACATAATTTCATTTGAACATTCGGATTTCACATTAAATTCTCAAATTTCGTAAGAAATTATTCACTGTTCCAAAATCCACTCCAAAAAAATTCACAAACAATTTTTACATGTTGCACTTACGTTTTTTCCTTATGGCATCCAAATCAGAAAGAAATATTGACAGATTATAACTCACACTGTCAATTTGACAGTTCAGTTCCGCCCCAAGCGTTAAAAAAGTAAGCGACATTATGGCTGGTTCAAAAGAACGCTGTACCCGTTGCCAGTGCTCCGAATTACAACCAAACTTTATGAAACCCATTTTCAATACTTACTTAACAATGTGCGTAAGTTTGGTTTAATTCGGTGCAAAGACACGGCGGGTCCACGTTTTGGCATATATTTCGAGACCCTAGTCATCAATAGGTATGAAAATTACCCCGTATTAAAGCACTTATCAACAGCTTTCATTGATACCCATATTGTACATACTAAAGTGGTGCACAAGTCGACATATATGTGCTTTCAAGTCATTTGCTAAATTCACACAACAATGCAGTGTTTTGTTCTCAACTAACAGTAACAGGCAATAGCAGCTAGAGCGAAAACCAAATCATGCTTTTGTATGACTTGTTTCTCTCTCAGCATTGTCACTACACACATATTTCGGCCAGATAGCAAGAAAAGCAATGACACTGAAAGGCAATGAAAAACAATTCAATTCAAACAAGTGAATTGTGTCAAATGTGGATTATTTACTTACATGAATTCCTGATATTTTAAAATCAAATAGGCAGTTAATGTTTGGTATGATGGTTTTGTAGAATAAAAATTAAATTCTGATTAATATTTGAATATAACTTACTCTTTGCCTGCAAATATTCTTCTGCGCACTTTATTGCCTTTTAAATTTTCTAAAAGCTGTCTTATTTCATAACTTCAATAGCTTTAAAAACTATTCATCGAAAGTTTACCGATATTTATTAATATTCTCCCCTTAATACGCAAAAGTGCGCGGGGAGCGAAGAAATGTGTATGTTTGCAATTTTCATACATCTCGAAGGAGTGCTAATACACACTACGTACATACATACATATGACACCAATTCACACATTGTACTTGATGTCTTTCGGCAAAGCTTGTATGAGAATGTTTTTCTACTATTGCCATGCAAGCATATAAGCAGCGTCGTGCAATTCGTGCACTGTCGATAGAGCCGAAGTAGTATTGCTTGTTGAAGACAGTTTTTCTTCGTTGCTGTTCAAGTTGTGTGCCTACATTGCTTTTTGTCATCACAAACAGTGTCACATGCAATGTGTGACTTGTTGCTTTGTAATAAGCAAGTCATTTGTGCACCACTTTAGTACATACACATCCGAAGGTTACCCGGGTCCACGTTTTGACCTATATCTCGAACCCTATCTACCAATAGGTATCCAAACTATACGGAAACCATCTTCAATACTTCCTTAAAAATGTGTGTAAGTTTGGTTTAATTCGGTGCAAAGACACGGCCGGTTAGCGAACACACACAAAAAGTTGACTTTATTTTATATCATATATTTTTTTCAGTTTGTGTCCGAAAAATCCAAATATCTTACCGAACCCTATTTTTTTCCAAAATAAAATATAATCTATGTTACTCGTGGATAATGTAGCTTTCGAATAGTAAAAGAATTTTTAAAACCGGTCCAGTAGTTTTTGAGCTTATTCATTACAAACAAAGTTTTCCTCTTTATAATATTAGTATAGATGGTCGGACCATATGCTGGTTACATAAAGACTGCGACTGAAATCGGACAATTCTGTTATACAGCACGGAGCCCTATTACCTACATTGAGTTTGGATAGTTCGCAAAAGTAATTTTACAACCGACGACTTATAAAAGAATTGAACAAAAAGAATTAAGCGAACGATGAGGCGACTTGACAGATATCATAAACTCCGCAGCAGTGCGAGAGTACACTTCAAGTAAGTTACGAGTGTGTTTTGGATTCTAGCGCTTTTATAGCTGCATGACTATCTGAGTAAATGAAGACATCACGCATACTCTCGTTTTTATCGCTGTAAGTTCCTCCCTTAGAGCTGTGACTTCCGCTTGAAATACACTGCAAGGAGCAGGTAGGCAAAATGATTGGTTAACATCAAGTTTAATAGAGGAAACCCCACCGCCTGCTTTGTTATCTAATTTTAAGCCATCCATATAGATGGTTATATCATTTTCGTCAACAATAAGTCCGTTGTCCCATTCCTCTTTCGAAGGAAACGCCATGGTGAAGGATTTTTTTAAGTTTATGTCCTTGGTGCAACAGAAATCAGTTGTACCAGGAGTACAGGATAATTTCTTTAAAATTGACGAGTGCCCTCGACGGTTCGTTTTGTATATTAATTTCTCTTTATCTCAAGCTGACTTGGCAGCTATTTGCTTGCCGAATTGCTCTATGGGTAATAGGTTGAGTATAATATTTAGTGCCTCTGTAGGTGTCGTCCTAAGGGCCCCGCAGTGCAAAGACTGGTCAACTCTTGCACATAGTCTTTTTGATATATTTTAACTGAAGCCGGCCACCATACTATTATTGTGCTGGGAATAAGTTCATAGTGTTTTTGTATTTTCTTTTATTTTACAACGATTTGGTTGTTTTTTGGCAAAGGGTAAGCATTCATTCGATGGAACTCTTTCTGCTCTACAAAACTATGTTAATTGTATTTTTGAGTTATTTAATTTTTTATTAGTTTTGAAGCTTAGATATGGAATACCCAGGAGGCAAAAATCAACATTTTTAAAACCTGCTCTTCTTTGCTTTTCATCGAGACATTTGCGACGTATATGGAGAAGGATGACACGTCCCGCAGCGGAAGGCCTTCTGAATTCGATAAAAAACGTCTCAAATCACATTCGAAAGAGAATGGTGGCCAAACCAGTCGTCAATCACCTTCAATCAACGGCTATCAAGTAACACGCGGTCATAAACAGTGCTTTTTGTACCAAATCGTCACGGGAGATGTGAAATGGTGCCTATACATCAATATGAAGTAAAGAAAGGAGTGGGTGGCTCCAGGAGATACGCCAAAGGCGAGAGTCAAGCCGGATCTTCATCCAAAGATATTTGTTTGGTGGGAAGGCATGGTGCACTAGCAAATGTTCGAAATTAATGACACGGTCAACAAGGAGCTACATTGCCCAGCTACACTATGGGAATGAGGTTATTCGACCTGATTGACATGGTCCAACCATACTCCTTCACGACAACGCCAGGCCTCATGTTGCACAAGTCGTCATAGCCCCACTCCTAGAGCTTGAGAGGGACATACTTCAGCACCCGCCGTATACTCCGAACCTTGCACCGACCGATTACCATCTTTTTCCCTCCCTGTCAAACCATATGAAGGTCGTTACCTTGGATAACAAAAGGCCCTTAAAAACTGGCTCAACAACTTCATTGACACCAGACCAGGCGATTTTTGACGGAACGGCCTCAACAAATTGGTCGAGTGGTGGGAAGAGGTTGTAAACAGCAACAGCGAATATATAATTGATTAACTTATTGATATAATTAGTGTTTTTTGTTTAAATAAAAGTCTTCGGTAAAAACGCTAGGAACTTCTTCTCCAACCCAATAGTATACTGCATTTTAAGAACGGCCTTACTATAGCTCTGTGAAGCCCATGTACGATAAAGAGGTAAATACCCCCACCCCATGCAATTAACTTTTTGTAAGAGTAGATTGTTATTGTAGCTCTTCTTATTCTATCTTCGATATTTGGTCTGAATTTTCTGTCTAATATAATAATAATATCACTACATGGATATACCCAGTGACTGTGATTAGGCCTCCTCCCATTCTTTGCTTCAAAAGGAATTTCCTTGAAGAAGATCCAACACCCAACACAGCCGTTAAGATCTACACGGACGGATCTAAAATGAACACCGGTGTAGGATCTGGGTTATTTTGCGAAGAGCTTTCTATTTATTAGTGAATCCTTTAAACTACCGGATCACTGTGGTGTTTTTCAAGCGGAAATAAACGCTATTCATGAAGCCTTAAAATAGCTAAAGATAAACAGAATATGATCAACGGATATCTGCATTCTATCAGACAGCCAAGCTGCCCTACGAGCCCTGGATGCATTCCAAACAACATCAAGGAGTGTCTTACGTTGTCGCCAATCTCTAAATGAGATGGCCAAGCAATATCGTATACTCTTATGCTGGGTTCCAGGCCACAGACATATACCAGGGAACTGTAGGGCAGACCAACTTGCAAGAGAAGGTACCTGTATGCCAGACATACAAATTTTATGGAGATACCTCTCGCAACTTGCAAGAAGGTACCTGTATGCCAGACATACAAATTTTATGGAGATACCTCTCGCAACTTGTAAGCTTCTCATTAAGGACGCACTAATCAGTTCTACAAATTAAAGATGGATTAGTGTTAACACCTAGGCAAAAATGGCCAAGGCTAAATTTACGTCTGTCCAAGAGTATTATAAAACTGAGTAGACTTCAAATCAGGACCTTAGTAGGGGTCCTCACAGAACATTGTCTCATAGGAAATCATGCAAGGTAATCGCCTTTACACGCACGATTTCTCTCGTAGCTGCAGAAATGAGGAGGTGTTGGAAACAATTCAACACCTTTTGCACATGCCCAGCTCTAGCTAGAAGCAGGAACCGATTTTTAAAATCAGGTATCAACAACCTTTTACGCTTTGTCAAAAGCTCACAACGGACCCATTTCGTGGTCTAAGTGGCATCGTTGTCTCTATGTGCGATGCGGCTGCCAAACCTATAACTAAATGAAAGTGCCGTACCACCTACCGTCGGAGGAGTTATTTCTGGAATACTGTGTTTGCTAGTCAATAAGATGAGTCCAGTTTTATTAGGATTGTCGCTTGTTCCATTGACCAGTTTTCAACTACATTTATTTTCAACTTGTGAGATTTTACAAAGCGCATTGGGAAATTTCTCTCTTACTACAATCATAACATCATCCACATAGGCTCCGATGTGTTGTCCTCTCTCTTCTAGCCTCTTTAGCAAAAGTTTATTGCCAAAACCCAGAGGAGAGGGGAGAGCACACCATCTTGAGATGCTTCTCTACTGACTCTTTTCCTGATATTCGAGACTCCTAAGTTTGCGATCACAAATCTATGAATGTATGTATGTACAAAGTGGCTCTAAATTATTCATCAACATTTTTTTTTAATAACTTTTTTACCTAATAAAACAAATAAAAAATGATTTTAAGTGATGCAAATCTTTAATTCGTCTTCATGCACTCCATCTCTTATCTTTTTCTATTCTGCAGCTGTCTAGTTCACAAGTGTGAAAAGCGACATACGACGCCATTCGCAAAAAATTATGAATCGATAAGGTGGTACTTTTGCGCCACCTTATTTAGGTTGTATAGAAATAAACCTTCCAAGTTGGCGTAAAATTCTCTTCTCTTTCAAAAACCATTTACCATAATTTGATCAGCCTGAACAATGAGCAGAGCTTCGTGTTTTTAATAAATAATAAAGCAGTCTTTATGGATTTAGTGTAAAAATCCAAAAAACAAAACAACAAAAACAGTTAAAAAATCAGATGCATTAAAAATTTGTTTCGAAAAAGAAGTTACTCATTTATTCTCCAAAATGAGACACATTAAAAATACGAAGCACGTAAAAAATACAAAAATTAGCCAACATAAAATGAGGCAAAGAAAGTTGAATGGAAAGAGAGAATGTATGTGTCAAAATTATAATGTTGCGAGCTGTCAAAGTATGGCGTATATCCTTCGCACCTGAGCGGAATACGAATAAAAATTCAAATTAAAAAAATATAAAATGCAAACGGAAAACGGAAAACAAAAGCCATTAGACGCAATTCCATTGCTCGACAACAAGGATAATGCTCAGAGCACATTT
This sequence comes from Anastrepha fraterculus, assembly GCA_037575425.1. Taxonomy (NCBI): domain Eukaryota; kingdom Metazoa; phylum Arthropoda; class Insecta; order Diptera; family Tephritidae; genus Anastrepha; species Anastrepha fraterculus. The sequence goes on along the minus strand of JAYXIM010034177.1, from coordinate 148,128 downwards.
GGAACAATTTCATTTGTGTGCAAAGTTTATTTTATGAATGCAGAAAAAACAGCGTGAAGCGAAAAAAACATGAACGCGCCATTTTCCAATGCAAATGAACAGCAACAAACCATTTCATGGCACGTCTTCTCAGCCCGCAAGCAAAGTGCAGTGGCACACGCGTATTGTTTTGTGGGTATTCACACATTTGCACATCCCTCACTCTATGCCTTTACTGCACGATTTTTATCGAAAGCTTTATGATGGAATGCGCTCAGATTATTTTTTTGTTTTGTGTTTGTTTTTTGATATTTATGTTGAGATGGAGTGGTTCCAGCTTTGTGGATGGCTTTTAAAGCATCTTAATTAAAACTTTTTATACTTTTTTAACCAGTAAGCACGAAACGAATGTTGTTTCAATCTTGAATTATCAGCTTTTGGGCAGCATCAATGTTTTCTTTCAACATATTTTTTTGTTTTGTAGCAAATTCGGGGGTTCATTGCTAAAGTGTAAATAAATTTATCGATGCACCCTTGTTTTGATAGGTAGTTAGCTAGGTTAGATGGCAAGAGTACCACAGGTACACTCTAAGTAGCACTTACTTACCGTTTTGACACCATAATGTGCACCACTACCTGCGAAAAAATTTAGAAGAGAAAACCGTCTACAGCCATCCAGTACTGGTGATGTAGTGGAGGAGAGAAAAGGGATCTATGCTGGAAAATTTCCTCAGGCCATCCGTAAAGGGTATGCTGAGGAATCTCAAGCACCTAGCCGCCAGAGTCGGACATTTGCAAAGAAAGTGCTCAACGATATCTTTCTCTACGGGATCCCCACAGCTTCTGCAATAGGAGTTGTAAGGAAGTCCAAGCTTCTCCGCATGAGTTCCAATCACCCAGTGACCAATGAACACTGCAATGAATTTGGAAATTGAATGGCGGGGAGTTCCCATCACCTTAAGCGTATTGTTTCTATCGTATTGTGGCCATAGTGTTGTGGAGATAGCACACGATGAGACAGATCTGCATCCGTCTTGCGCTGTTCTGAGAAAGACATTGTGCAGTTTCCCTTTAGCAACGGTCAAGGGGTCACCGATGTCTGAAACCGGTTCTGTCGACCCCTTTCCCGACAATTTCATTTCCGTTTATGTCGCTGTGCCCAGGAACCCAGATAAGGGAAATGTTTCCTACACGTTCGAGACGCTTGAGTTCCTGCTTACAGGAGTTCACCAGAAGAGAGCTGCAATACGGCGACGACAGGGCTTTGATCGCAGTTTGACTAACTGAAAAAATATTAATGTCTTCCTCCCACTAAGCATTTTGCATGCTTGCAGGATCGCGAAGACGTCTGCTTGAAAAACGCTGCTCGTTTCCGGTAGTTTTAAGGAGACTGAAATATTGGCTGATTTAGACAAAATCCCCGCTCCCACTTCTGATTCCATCTTGGATTCGTCAGTGAAAACAGAAATACCTATATCCGTGCCGGCTCTCCCCTCCTTCCATTCTATCCTGCTCTGAAAGATAGCCCTAGCACAACCCTCAAACTCCAGTTTGCGAATGGAGAGAAGGAAGTTGCCTCCAGAGGCCAATCTCCTTCAAACTAATAGTGCTCTGAGCAGCAATGGATTTAACTTGAAGATCCACGGGAAGTAAGTGCAGAATGACGTTAAGGGCAGCGGTAACACATGTTCCACATGTCCCAGTGATGCCCTCACATGCAGTTCTTTGCACTCTCTCCAATTTAGTGGTGTTGTAGCCCTTCTGAAGAGCTACCCACCAGACTAGGCAACCGTATGTCAAAATTGGTAGAACTACTAAATTCTACATCCAGAGTAGGGCACGTGGCTTGAGACCCCATTTTTTGCCGAACATAGTTTTACAGGTGTACAATACTGGCCTTCTTAACTTTCTATGTGCAGCTTCCAAGGAGCTTGGGGTCAAGTATTACACCAAGATACTTGACTTCCGACGAGAGTGTTAGACACTGGTTGTTTAGTCGTGGAAGCTTAAAAGGTGGATGCTTGTATTTCCTGGTGAATGGCATCAACTCCGTTTTGTCAGCGTTGACCCTGAGACCGCAACTGGCAGCCCATCTAGTGAGTGTAGCCAATGCACCTTCCAAAATTTCAGCCATTACTGATGGGAAGGGTCCTGAAACCACTAGGACCAAGTCATCGGTATATGCTACCACCTTTACCCCACCTCTGTTTAAACGAGTTAAAGCTTCGTCAATAGCTACTCGCCAAAGGAGAAGCGAGAGGACGACACCCTGCGGTTTGATAAATCACATTAAAAATTACCAAATAAATTATTGCACAAAAAACATTTACGATTAATTTTTCTTAAATTTAAGTAAATTTAATTTTTCTCCGTTTTTTCCTTTTCTTTTTATTGGCACTCGTGCAAGTAATTAATCAGTTTCAAATGGTAAAATTTTTCCACGGAAATACAAGGTAGCACGCAACAGCTAAAGCTACCAGGAATCACTATTTAAATTATGATTCCTAATTTTAAAGAAAATCTGTAATGCACTGTCTAAAACTCAACAGTGACTAATATCTACTTCTTGGATACGTTCAAATACGTTCAAATACGCAGCGTTGTATAACTATAGCACAAAGACTTATTGCCAATTTATTTGCTCATCATTTAATTTTAATTACTTTTTATGAAAATATATTTAATGCAAACTAAAGAAAAAAAATGTAACAAATTTTCATCAAAACTCTAGCTTTAAGTAGCTCCAATTTCATAGCGATTCTTGGCAATTTTCGTGTGGGTTTGTACTTTTTCTCCATATAACGATTGGATTAGGTCAGGATTTTGCGGCAGCCGATTTAGAATAGCCAACTCATTCCATTGTGGTACCACTGTGCTAGACGAGAACTTCAGAGTTTATTCATCATGGAACCACAACAAACGGAGAGACCTACAGATTTAAGCCGCCTTCGAGTGGCAGATATTTTTTATTAGGAGGTTTTTCATGGCAGAAATACTCTCGGAGGTTTGCCATTGCCTGACGTTTTCTTAATTTTGGTTTTTCACTGAGATTCGAATTTACGTTCTCCGAACGGAAGTCACGCACCAACCCATTCGGCTACGGTGGCCGCCTATCCTATGATGCATGGGATATGTTTTATCCCAGCATCGCATAGTTTCGTAAGAGAGTCAAAAGAGTATTTTCCTAACTACCTTGTTCTAATCCTAGATTCGCTGGACAATTACAGGGGAAGTGTTCTACTATTTCTTCCTCTTCCTCGTCTCTATAACTTTGCAGTATTCATGAGAAGACACTCCTGGCCTAGAAGATTGCCTATCTAACAGCCAATGACCGGTGACACAATCTAAGACCTTCGAGATGTTCTCTCTTGAGAGGTTGAGCAATTCTCTTCACCTTTTCTTATCAATTTGTGGCCAAATTAGCCTGTCTTAACTCTCGTATTTTCTTATCTCCATAACCTATTGGCCTCTTAGAGAATATTATTTTTTATCCTTAATTTGCAAGTTGCCTTAGGAATTCTAATGTTGCCTCTGTTTTCAAGCAGTGGAAGATTATACTCTTTTTGACTAGCTCACCGGCCTTGCAGTTTTCTTCAATATCTCTACATATGTCCCGGAACCCGGCTGACCTTCAAGACGGTGCTAATATCACTTAGAGCTGCTAGGCATTCTTGAGCAACATTTGACCTTAGTATAACTGCCTCCATTGATTTGATGGCCGCCTGGTTGTCTTAGAAGATATCCATCGTAGTTCTTGTTACGGCGTGTGTGTTAAGGTACACAGTTACCTCCTTTATGGCTAAGACATCTACCTGTTAGACGCTGCAGTAGTCCGAAAGTCGGAAGTTTCGGAATTCTTTTGAGAAACATTCGTGTAAAAATTTATTTCTCCTCTTCTTCGTGGTCTTTGAGTTTGCCGCTTTGTTGACGAGATGCTAGTTTGGAAGAGCCTTTCCTGTTGACGGGATGCTAGTTTGGAAGAGCCTGTCGAAGGTGAGTTTAGGGAAAGAGTAGTATATTTCCTGGTCATAGCTACTCATAGTATGTAGTATAGAAGCTTGGCCGAACCGTCGGGTCTTCCATAGCGCTATACTATTAAGTTCAAACGCTGAGGCAACGGCCACGTGTTTTCCTTCCAGATTTAAAGCACACAAATTGGCTAGCACGTCGAGCGCAGTTTTTTGGACCTTGCTCAGTAGTTTCAAATAACTTGCCTTTTAAGTTGATGATCACTACACAAATATTCCATATAGCAAAATAGGCCGAATTACGGAAGTGTAAAGCCTATGTGTAATACGAGGCGTTAATCCCCATTTGATTTCGACCCCTTTTTTGCATGTGTGCAATGTAATGTTCTCCTTTTGAACCGTATTCTCAATATTTGATTTCCACATAAGTTTCCTGTCTAATATGAGCCCTAAGTGTTTAACATACTCCTTCAAAGGAATCTCCACACCCTTGAAAATTACCGGCGAAACTGTGGACAGTCTATGTTTTCTTGTAAAGAGAATTAGTTCAGCTTTATCGGAACGTATTCCGAGTCCCCTAGTACGCAGAATATGCATAAGCATGTTGAGATACTTGCCTTTAACCGTCACCGTAAGCTATGACGTGGAAACCTACTCTCTCTAGGGTCAGCAACAAGGAGTTCATTGCCAAAATCCAGAGGAGAGGGGAGAGGACCCCTTTCTGAGGAGCACCTTTGCAGACCTGTTTGCTTGCTATTGTGTTACCTAGTTTGGCAGTTACCTTTCTTCTGACAAGTATGCTCCCGATCAGGGTAGCAACATTAGATTCGACTACAAAATCTTCCAGAGCAGCCATTATGGCGCTTGATTAATATTGTTAAAGGGTTATTTAATGTCTTCAAAAGCTACCAAAGCAAACAATTTTTCTGCCAGGCTCTTTCCCATGAACCCGACAAGGTAGTGTAAAGCGGTTTCTGTAGATTTGCCTTTTATGTAGGCGTCTTGTGCCGAGTAGAACCTGCGGATTGGTATAACGCCCCGTAAATACCATATAACGATTGCGCAACACCCGAAACACCAAACACCGTGAGAAAAAAAACTGTAAAAAATCAAAGCGATTTTTAAGTCACTTGAATTTTGCACTTTCTCATACTAATGTTGAAATTTTTCTAAATATTCTGATTCAAGTGTATAATTTTTTGGATTTTTTTTTTAATTTACTGAAAGTTTCGAAAGTTTATATACGAGTAGTTTTTGTAGGAGAATGAACTATTACTTACTTACTTATATGGCCTGATCAAGGATCACAACCCGTTACCGAATTAAGGCCGACTGTAACAAGTCTCGCCAGGCGTCTCTGCTTTGCGCGCGCCTTCTCCGATTTATTACATCAAGTGATGATAGCGTTCGCTCAACTTGATCCTTCCATCGGAGGCATGGTCGTCCCCTAGAGCTTCTGCATCCATACGCTCGACGTGGCCCATCTAGCGCAAGCGCTGAATATTTATGCCCTTCACTATGCCCACATCGTCGTAGATCTCATACAGTTCGTGGTTCATTCGGCGGTAGTAGTTATCGCTAGCACGAAGAGGGCCGAAGATTTTCTGAAGTATCTTTTTCTCGAATACCCCAAGAGCTGCTGTATAAGTCTACGACAAGACCCATGCTTCAGCGCCATAGAGTAGCACGGGCAAGATGGGCCTCTTGAAGAGTGTTAGTTTTGCAAGGCGGGAGAGGTTTCTGCTATGCATTTGCTTACTGAGACTATAGTAACACCTTTATGTAAGAGTGATTAGTCGGGACGGAGGAGAATGAACTATACTTCCATCAAAAAATTATTTAAATTAAATAATTAAATATGTCAAAAGTGCCCACAAGACATTTAAGAACAACATATCGCATAATTCGTGATTTTCTTGGTGGAAATAATCGCACGAATGAGTCGATAATTTAAAGGTTGATGAAAAAATTTGAAGAAACTGGTTCTGTCAAGGATAGAAAAAGCAATTGCAGAACAAAAACTAGACCTTCAACATCGATAACTCGTCATTCTCAATAATTAGGCATTCATGAATCAACTGTTTGGTGGATTTTACCTGGAGACATCCTATCTTCAAGGTGGACATTTAAATGATGCAATTTTTCGCATGTAATTGTTAGGAGCCGTATTTTGAATAAAAATAGTGGAACCTGAAAAAATTTAAATTTTTAAATATTTTATTTTAAAACAACATCTAGGCGCGTCCTTTGAAATAGCCTTTACATCTGCAGGCACTGCTTATTTTTATTTTATTCCATTCTTATTAACCTTACGGTTACAAAGAGGCGAATAGGGGTTGGTGGAGTTTTTGTTTCTTAAGGTTGATAAAAAAAAAGTTCCTTTTGTTAATATTTTCGATATATTTTATAATCAATATTATTATTAATTTAAATTTTTTGACCCTACAACTTTCACAAATAACAAATTAAAATTAACAATCAACATTCCGCACATTGCTGTCCGCACACTACTCGACTTCATTTGCCATATTTTACTCTCCACTGCTTTGCCACTTGTTTCAGTTATTTTTTTTTTCTCAACTATATACATATGTACGTTTTGCATGATTTTCTTTGACTTTGAGTTTTGATTCTGTAATGACATTTTCATTTATCTACATTTTTATTTGTAACAAACCGCAGCATTTGCAAGTAAGGCATACAACACACATACATACGCACAAGTGCATCGATATTGGCGTATAACTGTCAACCCCCACTTAAGTGTCTCTCCGCAGTTTGATTTTCCTATTTGCTACTTTCGGGCTGCCAGTAAGCAACCACTAACCCACGCACTTCTGAGCTCCAGCCAGCCAGTCAGCCACCGATTGCTGCAGCCATTTTCTTGCAGACTGGCTCTTCTTAGTTCTTGTCATAAACTTGTTTCCCTTTTATACTCCTGCATACATACGTTAATGTTTTTTTCTTTTCCTGCACATTCAATTTGTTCTCGAATTCCTGTCAAGATTCAGCACGAATTTTCCTTACGAGTCGTTAAACATCCAGTCCAGTCAAGAAGTCAGCCTAAACGTCCGACAGGCGTAAGTCCTTACCGCACTGTCTTACCACCGCAAGCCACATGCACACTTTGCCGCATGAGGTAACAAAACTAATTTAAAAATTCAAATTTCTTTTGCAACATTTTATTTGCATGAATGTGTGCACATCTCGGCAAATGGCTTTGCTTACGTGTTAGTAAGTACTATATGTGGCTCCATTTTGTGGCTTGGTAATTTATATTTTTCTAGTTTCATTGTGGATACATTTTTATGATTTTCTTGCCTTGACTTTCTTTCTTTTTGGCCGTTATGCTTCCTTTTCATCGCCTTCCTCTGGGTTTAAGTTTATATCCTGCAAATTTCTTTACCAAGGATATGCGAGAAGCATAGCTGTGTGTAAATATGTTCGGGCTCTATGGATTCGCCTATCAGTCTGTCTGTCTGACGATTAGTCATTCCCGTTTATGTTGTTGTTGATTGTGATGGTTCTGCTGGCAAAGTTCCCAACAAATTTGCAATAAAAATGCAAAAGACGATATAAAAAATAAATATGAAATATTCTAAACAAGTCATGGAAATGACATTATTGTGGTAAGGAAGTTTGTGATGGAATTAAGTTTGTTCTGCTAATTTATATTTATGCTGTATTTGTGCAAATACATCAACGATGAACGACTTCTTTTCAGGCAATTATATTATTATTTATTTCCTTTAACTCCTATTGGAGCAACATATGGCGTCAATGGCAATGCTTCACTCAAATCATTACAAATATAATTCGATATGCGGCGCTGCATTCAATTTCCACGGCCAAAACTCTTCTGCGGACTTACCAAAGCCCTCATTAAGGAAGTTGTCAACGACCTAGGCTTTGTTAAGCCATACAATGTGGTCTGTATGGCAAGGGGCAGGACAGTGGCAAGCAGAATAAATTATTCTTCTTCCTATAAGATCATCAAGTAGGCTCTTAAACCTGGGTAGAGAAGACTTACGAACGCACTTTTCAAAAATTTTTGGCAAGGCCAACCACTCCATTTTAATCTAATTTTAATCTTAATTGCATAGTTTCGGGTTTCTCTCCATTTTTTAAACGGGTAAAGTCACACTTTCTTGCCGTGAGTGCAAGTTGTTGTAGGGTTGATAATGTTTCTTCTCATTCTTCGTTGTCTCTTCTGGTGCCCCTCAGTGCAATATTTTGAGTTTATTACTATTGATTGTCTTCATTAATGATATATCCGAGTGTTTTCAATTGTGAAAATTTATTTTATATGCAGAGATTTGACTTTTTTTTAATCAATTTCAAGTTTTCCCAACTCTTGAAAGCTCCAAATTTCAATAACGCGACTTGGTGTGATGAAAATCACCTTCACCTAAATTTTAGGTAATGCCTTCAGATATAATATATTTTTTTAACTCTGGTCCCTTATTTGTCACCTCTATTTAATTAAAGACCTCTTTTATTCGCTACTTCTCTGCTTGCTATCTCTCTGCTCGGCTCACTTGACGAACAATTTTGATGCGAAAGCAACAGAAAGTTACCGAGCAAGATTCGCCGCTAGCGAGTATGGTTATACCTCATAAAACTGGTATAACTCACTATTTTACAAGCACTTGTAATTTTATGCAGCTCTATTCCAGCGCTGCCAAGATATGTTCATTTATACCAGTTACTCCATCTATTCGCCACTTCCTAGCGCTTAAGGAAGAGGCCTTAAGTTTATGAATGAAGTTTCGGTCCTGGGTGTGGTACTTTATTGAAAATTCCTATTTCTGAGTCCTTTAAATTGTATAATTTCTAAGTCATATTCTACACTTGCCTTTATTCGGCGCTTTGGTCAGACTTTACTGATCCATACACTGTAAATTTACTCACTTGTACGATCTAAGTTGGAATATGCCGTGTTTATATAGAGGACGCATCGCCTTTGTCATAGTTATAGACCGGAACAAATTCAAAAGAATTTTCTTCGCTTCGCTCTCAGATTGCTCAATTCGATTCAATTTCTCAAAAATGTGCCTTAATAAATTTAAAGTCTTTACAAAATAGCAGAAGTATTCTTTCGCTCTGTTCTACCTTTGATATGATCAGTGGTGCAATTGGCTATTCTCTTCCGTTAGAGTGCATTTATTTTCACCTTCAAAAAACCTGCGAAGTAATGATTTATTCCTTGTAGGGCTGGTTAGAAGGATTAATGCCTCTTATACTATGAAGTAGAAGATTCCTAATTGGTCCCCTCCGAGGCTTGGAGGAGTTGAGTTGGCACCAAAACCATCGATTAGATACCTAGGTATTGTTGCGGATAGCAAACTGTCATAAAGATTATTTGTGGAAGAAAGAACAAAGAAAGCCTCAAATACCTTATACGCATGCAGAAGAATGCTCGGTAATACTTGGGGCTTATCTCCTTGACCCACACATTGGATATACATGGCGGCCATTAGGCTAATAACGATCTATGAGTTCCTCATTTTATTTGTGGCGTGCGTCTTGACGTCAAATAGACTGGCCTACAGTTTTAAGCTCCGGACGGCAGATATTTTTTTTATTTTTATGAGGAGCTTTTTCATGGCAAAATTATACTCGGAGGTTTGCCATCGCCTACTGACGGGCGACCACTATTAGAAAAAGCTTTGTCTTAATTTTGGTGTTTCACCGAGATTCGAACCTATGTTCTCTCTGAATTCTGAATGGTAGTCACGCACCAACACATTTGGCTACGGTGACCGTCTGGTAGATGGCGGGCGATAAATTGACTTACGTCAAAAGAAAGGGTGCAAAGGACTGCAATATTATGTGTAACCGGCGCTGTTAGCACAACTCCAAGAGCGGTAATAGAAGGAATTCTCAACTGGCATCCAATCAAACTAGTAGTAGGATATTCAGCCAAAATATTTGCTTTAAGACTGAAGATGTCAGGACAATTCTCACAAAGGCTTTCTGGTTACAGCAATATTTCGGATTCAAACGAAAGGTCGTACTACGCAATTCCTCAAGTTAAATTTGCCAAAAAGCCTAGCGTCATTATAGAGCAAAATGGATGTCAAGGAAATCTTCAATATATCATAACTACCATTTATACAATTTCTTTACAGATAGGTACAAAATGGCGGAAGGAGTAGAAACGGTTGTCTTTTGCTCGTAATTAAAATACCAAAAGCCTTTCAGACTCCCTAATTACTGTAGTATATTTCAAGCTGAAATCTAAGTAACAAAAGCAGCTGAATTAAGGTCCCTTTTTACTGGATACCAGGACACAAAGGAGAGCAAGAAATGAGAGAGCTGATGAGCTCGCTAAGGCAAACATTCGCTTACCGAAATTGAGCAAATTGAATCAAAACTGTGAGAACAGCATCGGCTGCCACATCATAGGCGATTCGACAGTGGAATTGATACCGCTCATTACAAACGCATTCACACACTCGTCCAATCATTATTCTGATGACAATGAAGTGATAAAAGCAATGGTTGTGTTGATTTTTTCTTATATCACCAACACATCACAAGTTATTTAAGAAAATGAGCTGATTCCTTCAATTCGTTGATAGCCGGTTAACGGTTTGATGTTGGCCACACTTTGCGCATTCTCTGCACTGTGAGTCGAATCGACTAATATTAGCACTTTAGGGTTAAGCTATCAGGACCACTTTTCAAATCAATTCGAGTCTGCTATTTGCCCCCATCGTTTTTTCATTTTTGCGTATAATGACTATCGGTAAAATTGTGAAGTCAAAACTTATCCAGAGTCTAGGAAAAATTATATTCTATTTTTATTCTCCATTTATGAAAAAGTGGTATATAAAAAATATATTTTCTTGTTATTTAATTTTTATTCTACATGTATGTGTTTAGATATGTTATACTCGTGCAAGAAGATAAGCTGCACAAAGAGCCTTGCAATGGATGAATGGTGAAAATTTTAACGCGTAAAAGTTTCACAGACTAGTGTGAGCACAAAAATCGAAATGACAAAGCACATACACACGCGAGTATATGGAATGTTTCACACTAAAAAATACTCACATGACCTCCTACACTTTGTCACATAAAAGTATGCATACTCGTACAAGCCATGCAAATAAGGCGAAGAATAGTGTGCAAATAGCTTTGTACATTTTATTTGTCATGTGAAATTACTTGTTGTCGCTCAAGGATATTTCGCCTCTCACCGTCGTTCCGACGCGTTCAGTGTTCAGTGTGCGCCTACCAATGCCAAAGCGCTCAGCTGACGATGAAGCACTCAAAGACATGAAAATGCAAATTAAAAAGCAAAAAACCGAAAACACAAATAGTGTGACAAAAGTATTTTCAAAACAAAAACAAAAAAAATATAGCAAGAGAAAAAAGTAACAAAATATGCAAATGGAAATGAAAAGATAAGCAACACCAAAAGAGCGAAGAATAACCATTTAAATGCTACAAAAAACGCAGAGATAAAATGTTAAAATGCGAAAAAGTTAAAATAAAACCAAATTCGTTTCTGAAGATTTTCTTGTCACGAAAAATATTAAAATTAGCATTAACTTTGTTGTTTATTTTGGATATGGCAAACACAGAGCTGCCGGTTGGCGCGCAACAGACGCAGATAGGCGGAGGAATGTGACATGGCAGGCTGACGTGTAACGGAGTGGGCCGCAACGAGAGAGCAGCGGATTAGCGTGGGTGTGGGTGTGAGTGTTTTGCGGTTGGTGCGAACAGTTGCAGTCAAAGCGGTTGCGCCAATTGTACGCCACACACACACATATGTACATCTACGTTGTACGCTATTGTGCGGACAGGAAGGGTAGAATAACAGGGAGTGTACTTAGCTTTGATGAAGGATGCGCAGTACGGGGCTGACAGCCGCTCGTTTGAAGACGAAAAAGAATCATCATAATCAGCAGCGCCAACGCCAACAACTTTGGAAACAATTTCATCTGTTGTTACTCTATTTTTTTTCTCCTTACACTGCCCTCTGCCACCAGCTTTGGACGCACTCACACCAACTTGTTTGCGAGCTTTTTGTTTATTCAAAGCATGTTGCCTGGTCGTCGTGCTCAGCGGGTCTGGGTGTATTGTTCCAACATTTTACAACTGGCATTTCTGCTTTGATTTTTGTTGCTGTTGTTGTTGTTATTGTTGAAGTTAGCATACTCACACCGCACTGTCAACGACGAGGCGCCTGTCAGACCCAATAAGCCGCGCGCATTTGGAAATGTGATGCTGTCAGGCAATTTTGTCGTACATTCCACTTCATAACAATTATGATTGGCTTTCGTTTCTTGTCTTTTTTGTTTTTGTTTTTGGTTTTTTATTCACTTGAATTTGTATTTGTTTGTTGGTTTGCGTTTCGCTTTGTGTCACCGCTGACTTTTACACTCTTGTACAACTTGCAACTTTCTTTTTACTTAGTTGGAATCCTTGCGTCGCGTTGCGTTGCGCTGTGTTGCTCATTTTGCCCATGCCAGCCAACCAAAGGAGTAAAAGGAATATTAGCATATTTATTACTTCATTTGCTGTTGGCGCTTTCAGCATGTTAAGGTAAATGAGGTGAAATAAAAGTTTCTTTTTGGAATGTAATTTGCGAAAAGTTTCACATTTTCCATTTGAATTACTTTAGTAAAGACTTCGTTATGCAATGTGTAGATGTATATAATATGCATGGGGGTGTGTGTGTTTGGGTGTATCATCTGTACACTTATCTTGAGATTTGTAAGAGACATGTCGTTTTCTAACTTATTCGCATAAGTTAATAACTTGAAATATTTTAATTTGATTTTTTGCTTTTATTTGAAAGGAAAGGTACTGAGCGGATAATTTATTCATTCAATTTAAAGTTTTTCATTGAATTGTGGACCAAAGAAATAACATACATATGTATGTATATATGTAAGTTCTAGCGAGTAGATAGATATCATACGAAAATTGGTACTGGCAAGCCAATTACACTGTGCAACATTTCAGAATTATTGTTTGAGTAAGAAATTTTCCAATTCCGTGTGAAAACATACGAGGTACGTCCAAAAAGTAAGTTACTTTTCGAATTTTGCGCATAATGTACACGTGATTTTCGATTTTTTTTTTTTGATGCACACATGTCCTGAACATACCTAAATTTATAGTCTCAATCGAGGAACCTTGGTTTTGTTAAAAAAGAAGCATGTTTTATAATGCAAAATTTATGATAACAATAACAATAATAACAATAAATGTTTGAGTTTTGAAAATATGAGTTCAGGAAACATAATCAAATATGGAGTGATACTAGAAATATAACTAATTTTTCCAATGTTAGGTTTTCACTCAAGAATAAAGATCATTTTTGAAATGTTATTTTTCTGATCCGAAATGATTGTTATTTTTTATAAAAAATCAGAAATTATGATTACTTTTTGAGTTTTAGTTTTTTATCAAAAATGTTTCACTCTAAAATAAATATGATTTTTGAGTTGTTATTTTTCTCATCAGAAATAATAATAATTTTTTTATTTTTTTGATTAAAAATAAAATTCATTTTTCGAGTGCCATTTATTCATTCTCAAATAAAATGGAGTTTTGAGTTATTATTTGACTGATCAGAATTAATAATTATTTTTTTGGTTTAAATTTGTTACCAAAAATAATGACAATTTTTGGAGTCTTATTATTTTGATCAAAAAATCAGAAATAATCGATATTTTTGAGATTTAAATGTTTCATCAAAAATAATGACATATTTTAATTTTTGTTTAATCAAAAATCAGAAATAATCAATATTTTTTTAGTTTTAATTTTTTAACAAAAATAATGAAAGTTTGTTTATTCAAAATAAAACTCATATTTTGGGTACTGTTCTCGGATGCTTCTTTCAAATAAATATGATTTTTTAAATCAATAAATAATCATTATTTTTTGAGATTCAAATTTTTCATCAAAAATATCTGATAGATAATTTTTACTTTTATTAATTTTTTTTTGATGAAAAATAAAACTCATATTTCGGGTGTTATTTCTTCCCTCTCAAATAAACTTGATGTTTGAATTGTTATTTGTTTGATTAGAACTAATAGTTTTAAATTTTTCATAAAAAATAATGATTATTTTCGAGTTTAAATTTGTTGATCAAAAATAAAACAAATTTTTGGAGTGTCACTTTCTCACTGTAAAATAAAGATGCATTTTTAAGCTGTTGTTTTTCTGATCAGAAATATACAGTATTTTTTGAGTTTTGTATATTAGATCAAAAATAAAATAGAAATAATCATTAATTTTTTCCTTATATTTTTTTTTTAAGCAAATTATACCTAATTTTTCGAATGCTTGTTTTTATTACTCTAAAACAAAAATAATTTTTGAGATGCGATATTTCTGATAAGAAACAATCATGTTTGTTTTTGGAGTTTTTATATAATCATTAATTTTTAGTCTTTATTTTTTGTATCTGAGGAAAAAACAAATTAGTTTTATTTTGTTTTAATTTCTTCGACAGATCGAAAAACTCAATACCTGAACTCAACTCAACTTAATTTATACACACATACATACAAAATGGCCGCCGCTGTAGCCGAATGCGATGGTGCGTGACTACCATTCGGAATTCACAGAGAGAACATAGGTTCGAATTTCGGTGAAATACCAAAATTAAGAAAAACATTTTTCTAATAGCGGTCGCCGCTCGGCAGGCCACGGCAAACATCCGAATGTATTTCTGTCATGAAAAAGCTCCTCTTAAAAATATCTGCCGTTCGGAGCCGGCTTGAAACTGCAGGTCCCTCCATTTGTGGAACAACATCAAGACGCACGCCTCAAATAGGAGGAGGAGCTCGGCCAAACACCCAAAAAGGGTGTACATGCCAATTATATACATATAGTATATATATATATATATACATACACAATGGTGCAAAAGTAATCACCCTATCCGAAGATAAAGTGAATGTGACAGCTGCAGTAGACACGCGCTCCAGTGCTTGTAAAGATCAAAATAAAGATTTCCATCACTCTAAATTATTTCTCTATTTATTAAAAAAGTTATTCAAAAACAAAATTGATTATTAATGTACATACATAAATTGCTTTTCATGACTAAAGCACAGGGGCTTATTGACAAATTTTGGCAGTTTATTTGCTTCGCATTGAATTTTAATATTTTTTTATAAAATATAGTTCATTCTGCTATAAAATCTAAACAAATTCAAGTTTCACACTTTCATTGAAGTTTTATCCTTTATAGGCAAAACTTTTAGAAAAACTTCGAATGTAGACCATTGAATTTTGAATTTGAATTAATATAGGTACATTGACTTCCAACGAGAATATTCTGAAATCCATCCATTATAAATTCCTATTAATCCGCCGATCCATTCCACACATATAAACCAATTGTTATTATTATTTTACTGTGTTTTAATTATTGGACGCAAAATATAAAAGGCAATCCTCGTATTAGACAAGTTGCTGAGGATGCTTTGGGCATGAGAGGTGTGTCAGAGAAGTTTTTTCCGAAACCAGATCGCGGAGCATCTCTAGAGTTTTTGCGTCGTCTAGAGCTTTTACCACAAAGTCATCCGGTCAACAAGGGCTATTTCGTTAAAGTTATGCGGCGTTTGCGAAAAGCAATGCAAAAATGTATCAGCGTCAATAACAATTCATGGCTGCACATCACAATATTACACTCTCTTACTCTTCGTTGTTTGGCCTTCTGCAACTTTTCCTTCTTCCCAAACTGAAAAAAGCTATGAAAAAACGGACATTAGCAAAATGGAAGGAGATAAATACTGTATCGGTGGAAGAGTTCAAGGCTATACAAAAAGTGCTTATCAGAAATGGGATAGGAAAAAGCGTTGACTCAAGTGTATTACATCTGAGGAAAACAAAAAGTCCCGTTAATTTTTGAACACCCCGCGTTTTCTAAATTCATATAGAAAAAGCTCTAGGGCATTTTGTGGGTGATCAGATGGGAGATACTTGATTTTGGATTTCCAATTTTGTTTTTTGGTGATTTTGAAGATCGTGAGATATCACACCCTTGGATTTTTTATTTTTGCGGTATGTCTAAATGTTTCGTGAATAAACCAGCTTCGAAGTCCTTTGGCAAGTCATTCAAAATTGGTGTTTACGGGTAGTCGAATTACGGCGCAGTTGCAGCCAATATTTGAAAGGGATTATCTTTAAAAAATAAATGTCATAAATGGCTCTGAACTAAACTAAAGATTGTCCAACCGATTTGACTTTTCGCTGTTTTATTTCAATTTAAAATCCGATACCTCTACATCAATCACCCTTTATTTAGATCAAATTTTGGTTTAACTTATTTCACTAAATGCCCAGTGTATCACAAAAGGGACTTTTCGAATATTTTTTCTCTTCACAAAGATATTTGATACAAGCCGATTACATAAGCGCCACAAATACCTGGGCAAACATATTTTACCAGAGGAGAAAATAAAGCTCAATGAAATGGGACAAATTCTAAAATTTGTGGAGAAAATTGGGCTCACAGAAATACTCTGAATCCATTAAAAGTCTTAATCTTTCACGCCCCCTCGTAATAACAATAAACCGAATGGGTTGGTAAGTGGCAATCATTCGAGAGTGCTCGGGTTCAAAACATCAACTTCGAAACAACAAACGAAAGAAAAAGTTCGGAGGCAGCATAAAACTGTAGGTCCATTCATTTGTGCAAAAATATCAAGCCTCACCAAACATCCAACAAAGGGGGTAAGCACCAAGTGTATATGTATATGTAATAAGATTTATCGCTGACATCGTTACCGTATTCACTTGCACCAAAACTAATATTCAAAACAGCTGTTTGACACAATGTAGAGTCTGTAACACCTGTAAAAAGAAGTAAATTTAGCTACTTCGAGGCGTTCTGCTAATTTTTAACTTCTGTTCTAAAGGCCTTTTCATACAGTTGCACTAATTTGTGTTTTGAGGCATAATCGGCTTATTCCAATTCGCCTTGAATACAGCGAAAAAGGAAGCTGGCGCTTATTGCATGATGATGCACCATCTCTCGATCCACTCTGCGGACAGATTTTTTGACTGGAAGTCGCTTTTAAACCATCAATCACTCACCGTATTCTCCTGATATGGCTCCCTGTGACTTATACCTATTCGGAAAATTTAATTTGGTCATTAAAGCAAACGTTTTGCGTCCGTACAGGCCATCCAAAATACTTGTGCCGACATCCTGAAGGACATTCCGGTCAGTGACTTGAAGCACTCTTTCGGAAAACTTTCAGATCGCGCAAAATAGTGTATCGAGGCCAGAGGGGACTATTTTGAATAAATAAACTCGAAGTTATCAGAAGAAAGCTACCGTCATTTCTATTTTAGTTCAGTGTTGTTTATTTTGGACTTCTCCTTGTATATCTATGCCTCTATATCTCTATTGAAGGCTACTTTATATAACTAATCGGGATGCTATAAATAATTCCTTATGAAGACTATTCTTAGAGATACTTCAATAGGTTTTCCACAACAAAAAAAAAAACTTGAGTTGTATTCAATCCACAATCGATTTCTAGGTCTGCAGTGCTTTGAACCAACCCCGAAAACCTATTTTATTTTTTATCTAACTCTTACAATAGGTTGGTATTCTTATTTTAGTGATACTCTTCAATATTTGGTTCGATTTTCTCTTAAACCTTACTATGATTTTCCCCGATAGGCTAACCGGATAGTTAAGGTGTAGTGATACGGCTACAACACAAGACGGTCTGCAACCTTTTTATTAAATGTTTACAAAAACGCAAACTTTGCAATTTTCTCTGTGTAGGCCATGATATAAAAGCCCAGTTTTGGATGACTGCGGGGTATATGTATATAAGTATATACACGTATATAGGGCCATATATAAGTGTCTTATGGTTCGCTTCGGTATTCGACGAGCAGCCTTACATTTCAAAATCCACGATAAATTCACTCAATCGGCCATGGCTGAAATGCCGCGACACGCGTACAAATTAATACGGGTGTCAAGCAACACTGATAGCAAAAAAGCAATGGAGGAGCTACGAGCTTTTAAAAATGGCCGTAATTGCAGCCACCGCAGAATGAGAAATTTAAAGGGTGGCTGGCGAACAGTAGTTGCTTCTGAGGCAATAAACTCACAAATAAGGTGTGGTGCGCTGTGGCGTGTCAGTCGGACTGCCAGTCAAAGTGACTGCTAACAAATAAACAAACAAATTAAAAGGCAGAGACCGAACATATGGTGCGCTGGCCCGCAGGATAACGCGTGCAAACCTAATTTCAGCGCAATCGTGAGCAAATCGTTAATATGCGATAAATGTGGCGAAGTTAAAATGGAGCACACACGCACACATACGGATACCACACACATAAATAAGACCAACCAAAATTTTACGAAGGCAAATTACAATAATTAAATGACTTTGCACTTAATTGGACGAGGATGTGGTCAAATGAAGGCGCACACACACTAACACACGTAATACACACATACATAAGCAGATACAAATGCCCTACTGAGTTGGTTGACTGTTTTTAGAATGAGCCAAAAACAAATGAAAGTGAGCGAAATAAATATGGCTGGAAGATGGAAAGCAAAAAATAAAATATAAATTAAAGTAAGAATGAAGTGGAACTACATTGGGAAATGGCTAGCCGAAGTCGAATAGGGCTGGCAAGCAGACGTAGAGCTGAATGCACGAAAAGTGATTAGCATTTTGGGATAATAAAAGTTAAGTTGCTAACTAAAAGTTGTGAGTGGTGCAGACTAAATTAGCTGAGCTAGAAAAGTGGGCCAAGCACATGCCTTCACGGTGATGTGTGTGTGTATGTGTGTGCATAGCGTCAAATGTGTGCGTAAGGAGCAATTCGTTTAACAAATTAGCATAATTGTTCACAACATAAAATTCAAATTAAGTACAAGCGAAATAAAAATTGTTAATTACTTTCATAAGTGGGTGGCGCGTACACTTACACACATGAAACTATGCATGTGTGTGTGCGTCTCCACCTTAATAAGTATGCATGTGCATGTATATGAGTGCCCACTTTCACTATCCTTTTGCTGTCCCAAGCAGCAAATTAGTTTGTATTCGCTAATTGCGACTTGGCATGCTTGACGGCAATGATGGGCTCGACGGAAAAAAAAATTTGAAAATTGTTTTGACTTTAGATAAGCGCGTCGAGCAGTGATAGAAATGTGCTAAACTCAAATAGAGTAAAATTCAAGCAAAATGCAAAAAATGAAATGACAATTAAATTTATTAGACGCGCTTAAGCGAAGTGCACACACACACACATGAACGGGGGGCAATGTGTTAAGTTCAAAACAGCAAAATATGAGCGGGGAAAGCGTAAAGTTTCAGGTGTTTGGTGTGTTAGGAAGTGTGCGAAAATTAATTATTTTGATAGTTGAAATTTACCACGAAAAATCACTTGAGACATGACAATAATGACATCACTTTAGAATGTCGCCCAGCACAAGGCTACTTTTTTATATATAAGTGCATGCTTACATCCATATGTATGTAAGTAGAGCCATTCGTTGAAAATGTATAATAGTTTTTTAGTATTTCTATTGATTGTGAAGTGAGAGTTTATGTAGTAGTTATTTTCGCTAATTCGTAGTTCTAATTTTTGCTCTCGCTATTGCTCGGAACTTGAACAGATGTCTAGTGGAGCAGGTAGTACAAAACGGGCGACCTACTCTTTTTCTCCGCTCCAATCTACATTTCGTTACTGCTACATAGTAACTGAGAGGAATAGTCAAACAAATTTTAAGCGCTCTCTGTAGTTGGAGTAGTAAAACTTGGAGACGGCCGAAGCGCTACGTGCGAATTTCTTCGTATATGTTTTAGCTACCGCTACTGCACTCGCTTCTGTTGCTTTCCTATTACTCCCATAGCTGCTATTTAGGCCTGCTTGATTGTGTTTTGTTGGATGCATTTTTATAATTATTTTTTATTTCTTATTACTATTTACTTTATTGTTTTTCAAAATAGTTTCCTTGGAAGTCAATACACCTTTGCATTCACTTTAACAAATTTTTAAAGCACTGGATATTGGATACCTCCAAAACGAGCTGTTTAAAGGCTTTAACGGCTTCTTCAGTTGTTGAAAAACGTTGATCTCGCATTTTATTTTGAATGTTCGGGAACGAAATGAAATCCCTAGGCGCAAAATCCGGTGTGTAAAATGGATGACCCATTAATTCGATATTTTGTTTGCTGAAGAACTCTCTTAAATAGACCAAGACGCGAGAGCTTGCATTGTTTTGGTGAAGGAAGATTCGTCTTCGGCGGTTGGTTCTTCTTGATTCTCCCAAAACTTCTGGCACACAAATGATTGCGTATCACCCAGAATTGATTGATTTAAGTTTCCCTAGTGGTACAGTTGCGACATGAACATATTTTCCGAAAAGACTATCTACTTTGAGGTGTTTCTTTCGCAAACCACTTTTTTTAAATTAAGCTCATCTTGAAACACCCATGCCGTCTATGCTGCTTTGTTCCCAGCTCATATGCATAGATCCCAGATTCGTCGCCAATTTTCGTCATAGACATGCTTTGAATCCCGTAGCTGAATTTCTTCAACATTTCTTTACACCAATCGACACGAGTTCTTTTTTGGGTAATTTCCGAACTGTGCGGTAACCAACGAGAACAAATCTTCTCGACAACCAAATGTTCATGCAATATTGTGCTGGACTTACTAATGCCCAAGGATGTCGCTATCTCGCGTTTGCCACATGACGATCTTGCGTTATCAATTAACCCACAGCATCGACTGTTGCTGGCACAACAACCGTGTTTGGGCGGCTTTTACGAAATTCATCTTGAAAAGATCAACGACTATATTGGAACTCGTTATACCAGCGTTTTAGAATGGCTAAGGACAGCGCTTCAACCCAAAAAGTCGAAGTAAGTTGATCAATGCAATCCTGTCTCGATAATATTGTAATAAATCATCGCACGAAAATTTTCACGAGTTAACTCCGTCATTCGGATGAGATTAATATTTCAACTCACGAAAAAAAAACATATAATATGAGATTTATGTGAAAACGTTATATGTAAATTTATGCTAAAAATACCAATCGTTATGTGCGCCGCAACACCGGAGCAGACGAATTACCGACATCACCAACATGCTTATCATATAGTGTCCGGCTAAGACGCCGAATCAATTACAGGTAGGGCGCGAGGAACAAGTTCAGCGGCAGGCCAATCCGAGAATTACCGAAATACCGGAACAAGGGGATAATCAACGACAACAAAACGTCCAATAAAAGTCGTCCCAGTGCACTGCAGAGATGACGGAACAAACGTAGACACAGATACAGTAATTTTCTGAATAAATGTCATCTTAAAGAGCTGTTCAGACTGTAGATTAAGCAGATGATAGGAAATGGGTTGCTTCTGAAGGGGTGGGGCAGCGGCAAGAAGCATTCACTCGAAACACTGGAATTTTTTTGGCAGGCGTTGCACTGCAATATAATGTGAATATTCAACTTTTCATTCAATCACAGGATCCTAAAAATGTAGAGAATGAAAAGAAGTATCCTAAACCGACATCTACATCTTCTATAGATTATGTTAAGAAAGTTCAGTTCAAACATAAATGAAAAAACATGTCTCTCTTACCGTACGTCTTGCCATCGCTGGCTTCACATCAGCTGTGATTTTGTAGTTTCAAGGATGATAGATTTTTCAGGTTTGGTAACCGATTTCTGCCTAGTTTGACAACTCCACTCCCATTTGAGCGCGCCATTTGCGTGCAAGAAGACAACGACCTGAATCGCTCGATGTAATTTTGAAACTGACATATTATTTTAAGACAGCCAGGTGCTCACATGAGCCCGCAGGGTGTCCACTGGGCAAAGTCAAAACAGAAATAATAATTTGGTTCCACTCTTCAAGTATCGCCTTTAAATTATCAGATTTGTTATGGGTGTCATATTTTCTTATAAAAAGTGATCAGATTGCAGATATTTTTTCCAATAGGTTTTTTGTGGCAGATCACGCGTGACTACTGTGAAACTAAATACATAATTTTTTTCTGTATTCATTGACATTTCATTATAAAAAGATTTACAAACCCTAAAATTGTATTACAAATATCGAGGCTCTGTGAAAAGTGTTCATCGCGCGCTCAGGATAACTTATGGTGCATAGCGATGAATCCTATTTTGGGCTTAGTGGCTACGTAAATGAGCAAATTCCCGTATTTGGCTGAAGAGCAAACCGAGCCATTCAAGAACAGTCATTAATCCATTGAAAACAACCGTTTGGTGTGGGTTATGGGCTGAAGGAATCATCGGCAATCGGCCCATATTTCTGCAAAGACGAGGCTGGCGCCAATGTAATAGTGAATGACGAACGCTATCGGGCCATGATAAACGACTTTTTGAGGCCGAATGTCGGAAATTGAAGTCCGTGATCTCCACAATATTTGGTTCTAACAAGACGGCGCTACTCGCCATGCAGCCCGTGAAACAATTGATTTTCTGCGTCATCGTTTCGGTGATCAATTTATATTTCGTCTCGGACCCCTGGATTGGCCACCAAGATCGTGTGATATCACACCTTCGGACTTTTATTTGTGGGGGTATGCAAAGCCTATATGCTTTGTGGATAAGCCAACTTTGATTGAAGTATTGGAGCCAACATTACTTAAGTTCTCTAGCGAGGCATTCAAAATTGGTGTTTACGGAAGCCGAATTACGGCGCAGTTGTGGCCAACATTTTAAAGCGATTATCTTTAAAAACTAAGTTTCATGAATGGTTCTACACAAAAATAATAAATACTACCCAATTAATTTGAATTACGTTCAAATCTGGTAAGTAAGCAAGTAAAACAATCTCATTTTCAATTTGTAAATCATTTTCTAGCGCTTTGAAACAAATATGTACTCTTGCAGAAGCTTTAAATAAAAATATTGCGTATTTGCATGTCCAAACCATAACGCCGTGTTTTATGGAAGCTCGCAAATTTTGGAGTTTGAGTTCCGTATTGGCCTCGAACCCAATAAAAGGTCTGCCCATCTAGTCTAAAAATCGTCTACAAAAATTATGTTTCTCCAAAATGCTGGGGTTTTATTTAGACGGTTACGCTTAAACTGCAATCTTTTACTTCTAACGGGCTATTCTACCATTTAAATTTGCTTCCCTCAGTTCTAGACTAGTATATGTAGTTACGTTGCCGACTTTAGACGCGTTTTTCTCCAAACTACAATATATTTTTCGATTTGGCGTAAACGATAAATCGAAAAGTTATTGACCGATCTCCTTAAAATTTTGCACACATCTTTTTTATGATATTACTTTCTATGTGAATTTACAAGTTTTCGCAAATTTTTCGAAAAAATTATTGTTTCGAAGCAAAAGTAGCAGGAAAATTCGTCCCAAAATTCATTTTTTTGTTTTTGAAGCATTTTATTCTGCGAATTTTTTGTCTACATTTTTTTTAAATTCAGATAGAAATTATGACATTAATAAAAAAAATTAATTTTTGGTTTTTGTATTCAGGTCACTGGCGCGCGACCTTCCTGAAAGAATTGAGTGTACATCCGCCATTTTAAATGATTAAAATTAAACAAACAATTTTATATTATTTTAATGTATAAATAAACTGTATGCCAATTTTGAAAAAAATATATTGACTTCTTCATTTTAAATAATTTTAATGAAAATCAGGGAAAATATGGCCGTTTACAGGTATCTGTCGCCTTAACTGTATCAATTGAGCGGCGGCGTGAATTCTCACAGTTAGAGTAGCCAGTGTAGCCCTTGAAAGAATTGGTTATACGAGTATATAAAATGAACGAAGCGCGTCAATGTCTGAAAAACATAAGAAAATACAATGCCTGTGTAAACATATTCAATAAAACAAAATCTAAAGCATGCCGGGCACACATTGCTAGTATGCAATAAACAACAAAATTGAAACTTTTCGAGTAAGCAAAAATCAGAAGTTAATACTTTTCAACTTTTCGATGACAACGACAGCTGTTCAAGTAGCCAAAGCTATTGTCATCTATTGTCCCAGCTATTTTTAATTGTTCTGCAATATCACTTCGCGATCTCATCCACTCAGCAGGAGATGTGTGACAAACAGGGCAGACCATTCATTAGACAGTAGTAAGTTTGTGTACCCTTTGTACAGCCATACCGATGATGAGGCGACTTTGTCCATATGCGCACTTTCGCGTTTGAAGAACAACGGGTATTCAATACTTGTGTTTGTGATGAGCGATAACCAACATTATATTTACAGTTGCCATCAAAAAAATTGTAGTGCCAATTACACAGTGCGACAGCCAAAATCGGTATTGGGTGAAACAAATTGCAAGTGACAGTTTTAGGTGCCAATAATACTTGGCTTTTTCGAGTTTAGCTCAAATAAGGAAGATATCATTAACTGAATCCTGGCACACTACTTACTGCTTAGTTAGGTTAAGTTTTTGGAAAATATTTTTCCAAAGTAGAGGTGTTGGAACGAGGAATTTATAAGGCCCCTTTTTTTAAATGCATACTCAAAATAAAGGTTTTTTTGTTAAGAATATTGCTTTTGCAGCTCGAGGTGTTGCTGCACAACCCTTAACGTCGTTATCTTGATATCTCCCCCGTATAGTGAGGCCTCTTTTGGTTTTTCGCAGAATGCGCTGCTATTATTTTGCCAGCAATTGCCAGTACACACACATATATAGATGTAATGCATTTTATATACACTTGTCAACGACACGCAAGAAAATGTTTTCATTTTCCCTACCAACTTTTATCTCTCTCACCGTTTGGATTGGGTGAACCTTTTGATTATTTAGTAAATAAGAAAACATTTATTGAGCTTTTCTTTGTAGTTGAAAGGAAAAATACAATAGCAAGTGTCGATAGCTTTACACAGTTTGCTTTTTAGATTGATTAAGTTACTTTTGCATTGTGTACAACTTCAATCACTTTGCGCTTATCGGCCATCGATTAAGTAAATGAGTTCCGATCATTGAAAAGTGTAAAAACAAGTTATCGGAGGTTTGTTGAAAAAAAGTGACTTTTTATTATTCAAGAAATGTAAACACATATGTAAGTAATTATGGAATAGCATCTATTTGTCTTTTGGTTTTTTTGTGACTTCAAAGTAATTCTCCATCCGCATACAATGCATTTTTTTTGGCCTCAATATCTTCCGGCGGTGTTTAAATTTTCAGTTGTGGAAAATCTTCATCGTTTTATGGATTTTTCATGAACGAACTCCATCTGGTATCGCTATGGACCGAACCGATCTAGGTGTGACTGCAAGTTAACGAGTTCAACCTAACCTAACTAACCATGATTGTGGTGAGGGTTTTGGCCTAAAAGCGCAAATTCTTGTGTGCATCTTAAACATATTTATATAAGCTGGTATAACTGGAATAACTTTTTTACTAAATTTACTTACGTATTTATTTATTTTTTTTTTATACGGAGAAAATCCACAAGACTGTCAGCAAAAAAAAAAAATTAAAAATCAACGCGAATTTTGAGTAACTTTAATTTTCTCACCTGTTTGAATTTATTGCTTTACAGGGTGTGACCTTTGAGACTCTTTTCAATTTCGTTTGTGTATCAGATTGGGCAAGAACCGAGTAAAATTATTTCTCTACTAAACTAAAACTAAAAATGCAAAATGACTGATATTGCTAATAAAGGGGTTTGCAATAACAGGTGTTATTGGTGAATGGATTGCGCTATCGAGAGATGGCCGGAAAATGATGACCGAATATATATAGCCCGCGAAATTGCCATGGTCGTGTATTGCATACAAATAAATTAACAGCACATCAATCAAAGAAAGAAATTTGTTACCTGTGTGTGATTAAAATACAGTAAAATTACAAAAAAAATGCATCTATAATAAAATAAAGTGAAATAAAAGAAGGTAAAATAAAACAAAATACAGGGTGGGCCATATAGCGTTTGCTTTTTGAACCACCTATTTATTTGAGAATGGTAACACAAATGACATGTCAAATGTGTTCATAATTTACTTAAAGGTGTAACATTTACGAAATGGGACGCTATACGCTTGCACAAAATTGGGAAATATTGAAAACCTATTTCCAAAGTGGTGAGTCTTCTTCTTCTTTTCGGATTTTCACATCGGTGGCTACATCAATAAGCAAAATTGTCGGATTTGGGGCTCAGAAAATCCACACGTTACTGTAGAGAAGCAAATGCATCCACAACGAGTCACTGTTTGGTGCGGTTTTTGGTCTGGCGGCATCATCGGGCCATTTTTTTTTTTCGAAAATGAGCGAGGTGCCGCGGTTACAGTAAATGGCGAGCGTTACCGTGACATGCTCAACGAGTTGTTTCCAAATATTGAAGAGGATGACATGGACGACATTTGGTTTTAACAGGACGGTGCAACTTGTCACACTGCCAAAGTTACACTCGAACTTTTGGCTAACGTTTTTGAAAACCGAATAATCAGCCGAAATTCCGATATCAATTGGCCGCCTCGGAGCTGTGATTTAAGCCCGTTGGACTATTTTTTGTGGGGAGCCGTTAAGGACAAATGCTATGCGAACCATCCAGAAACGATTGATGCTTTAAACCACGAAATCGAAGTTGCCATTCATGAAATTGGAGCCCAAACAATCGAAAATGTGCTTAAAAATTGGGTTGATCGCATGGCCTACTGTAAAGCCAGTCGTGGCAGTCACTTGAACGATATTATTTTTCATTCATAAATGACAATGTTCAATCTTCAAAATAAAAAAAAAGTTTGAAAACATATTTATTAGTTTTTTTTTACGTCAATCATACATAGTATGTACATACATGTATTTTCATATGTGAACTAAACAGCTGCAATATAGAAACGGACAAGTAATGGAGCGCCTAAAGGTCAAAATAAAGATTTCCATCACTCAAAATCATTTCTTTTTTGTAAAAAAGTTATAAGTTATTCGGATGATTAATTTTGTGTCACTTTACGCCATACACTCGGTCTCGTCTTGGCCAAACGCAATAGCTTTGGCTACGCATAATGAACTCTCATCTGTTTCAGCCAGCTGCTGCATATTTTCTAACTTCCCAATTAGCAATTGCCAATTGTCTTCTTTTGACCGGCGGCTGCCGTAGCCGAATGTGTTGGTGCGTGACTACCATTCGGAATTCACAGAGAGAACGTAGGTTCGAATCTCGGTGAAAGACCAAAAATGAAGAAAACGTTTTTTCTAATAGCGGCCGCCCCTCGGCAGGCAATGATAAGCCTCCGAGAGCATTTCTGCCATGAAAAAGCTCCTCATAAAAAATATCTGCCGTACGGAGTTGGGTTGAAACTGAAGGTCCCATCAAATGTGGAACAACATCAAGACGCACGCCACAAATAGGAGGAGGAGCTCGGCTAAACACCCAGAAAAGGTGTACGAGCCAATTATATATATACATATCTTATCTATACTAATATTATAAAGAGGAAAACTTTGTTTGTTTGTTTGTTTGTTTGTTTGTTTGTTTGTAACGAATAGGCTCAAAAACTACTGGACCGATTTTAAAAATTCTTTCACCATTCGAAAACTACATTATCCAGGAGTAACATGGATTACATTTTATTTTGGAAAAAATGGGGTTCCGTAAGATATTTGGATTTTTCGGACACAAACTGGAAAAAATCTTATCTATAAAATAAAGTCAACTTTTTGTGTGTGTTCGCTAACCGGCCGTGTCTGCACCGAATTAAGCCAAACTTACACATATTGTTAAGAAGGTATTGAAGATGGTTTCCGTATATGTAGTTTGGATATCTATAGGTGGATAGGGTTCGAGATATAGGTCAAAATGTGGACCCGGGTAACCTTCGAATGTGTATGTACAATATGGGTATCAAATGAAATCTGTTGATAAGTGCTTTAATACGTGGTAAGTTTCAAACCTATTGATGACTAAGGTCTCGAAATATATGCCAAAACGTGGACCCGCCGTGTCTTTGCACCGAACTAAACCAAACTTACACACATTGTTAAGTAAGTATTGAAAATGGGTTTCGTAAAGTTTGGTTGTAATTCGGAACACCGGCAACGCGTACAGCGTTCTTTTGAACCAGCCATAATGTCGTTTACTTTTTTAACGCTTGTGGCGGAACTGAACAGTCAAATTGACAGTGTGAATTACAATGTGTCAATATTTCTTTGGATGCCATAAGGAGAAGACGTAAGTGCAAAGTGTAAAAATTTTTTGTGAATTTTTTTGGAGTGGATTTTGGAACAGTGAATAATTTCTTACGAAATTTGAGAATTTAATGTGAAATCCGAATGTTCAAATGAAATTATGTGTTCGTGGAAAAAAAAAATTTCGTTTTTTTTTTTTTTAAATATAAATGGATAATGATTAAAAAAGCTCCAATGCTTAATAAAACATGTAAATTGAAACGAAAAATTCATGGATGATCAGGAAAAAAGACGATTGTTTCTTAGTTATTCATTTGGGTTGATTTGAAATTTAAAAACAATCTTCTTTTTTCCTGATTTTCAATTTATATTTTATATTTACTCAAAAACAAATAGAAAAACAAAAAATATTGTTTATGCCAAAGCGCTTGAATAAAGAAGTAAATAATATGAAAACCATATCTTTTCTGTTCTAAACCATATCTATTCTATCTTAGTGTGCCCAGCGAAGCGGGCCGGGTTTGCTAGTATCATATACAGGGTAGGCCATTCGAAAATGAAAATGGAGCCTCTGTCACCATCAATGGAGAGCGTTATCGTGCCATGATACGCGATTTTGTTATGCCAATCATCGAAGAAAATGACATGGAAGGCTACTGGTTCCAACAGGACGGGGCTACATGCCACACTTCACGCGCTACAATCGATTTTTTGAAGCCATTGTTCCCTGGAAGGTTGATTTCGAAAAATGGTGATTTTCCGTGGCCACCGAGATCACCAGATTTGACGCCACCGGACTTTTATTTGTGGGGTTATCTGAAATCCAAGGTATACATCAACAAGCCAAGGACTCTAACTCAACTTAAAAACAATATCCGACGCGAAATCGCCGCCATACCGGCCGAAATATTGGCCAAAACGATGGAAAACGCCGAAAAAAGGACACATTTGGCCATCAAGGCCAGAGGCAAACATTTGAAGGATATCATTTTCAAAAACTAGCTGGAACAAATCTCCGTGAATCAATTTAAATGATTTTTCATATCAACACAAAAAAAAATGTTTTTTTCAATGTTTTTTTTCAGAAACAAATGGGCCCGCTTTAAATGGCCTACCCTGTATAATTGCCTTCTCTTGCCATCCTATCCGAATCTCGAGGCCAAAAGATAGCTTTATTTTAACCCTATTGATCCAGTCCTTTGTGTTGTATTAAAAATTTATATAATTATCAAATTGCTATTTTATAAAATTAACTAAATAATTCCATTGAATACATGAGCCACAAGGGAACTTTGCTATGTGACCTTCCACTATCAAATACTGTCTCATACCTTACTTTTTAAATGTACATTCGTTAGCCTTCTAATTTTTCAGTACAATGCAATTACATGGAGCTTAATTCCTCAAGCTAGAAGTTGTCCCGAACAGGTCTTGAGCTTTTATCGCAACTTTCTGGTTTGGAATAGAGGAATTTTGAGGAAGAGAGAGAAAAATCATGTGCTTTAAATTGTCTACTCTGTCATTGCGTAGGCCTGAAAATGCCAAGTAGAGGTGACACCTAGATCACAACTTTAGACCACTTTTACTTGAATATGTAACTTTAAAGAATTTATGATTTCCACACGAAAAATCAACGCGTTAATGCATAGACTAAAAGATGTTAGCTGCAAGGGGCAGTCAGTGAATTAGTATCATAATTAGGTGAAAATTATCTACAAAGTACCGGCTCCTTTAAAAAAAATACTATCTGAACTACATTATCGCCAGAGTTTATAGTTGAGCTACCACATCATATGGCAATTAAGTTTTAAATTGAGTTTTTCGACTTTGGTGGGCACACACACTCAATCTGCATTCGGCAGCCAGAAAAGGTGTGGATTTGTTTCTAGCTTCACTTGTCACCGGTGTTTTTTACCTGCATGAGAACTATCGATATTGATAGTTGAAAATGGCAAATTATGTTGTCATTTCAGTTCAGTAAGGTTTGACAACTCATCATTAATCGAAAAATTTTAAAAAATTAAATCTGTTTGCGAAGTAAATAGAACACTGGGGGCATCATCGGTCCTTATTTCTTTCGAAATGAGGAAGCAGCTGCCGTTACAAGGATTAGAGAGCGCTATTGAGCCATGCCAACTGAATTTTTGTTTCCAAAAATTAATTAGCTAAACATCCGCGACATTTGGTTCCAACATTTGGAATTTTTTCCATTCATATTCTTTCAAGGGAAGAGTGGGCGGGGTGTGACATTTGGAGGTAGGGCTCGAAGTTGGACGGAAGAGTTGGTGGGATAGTATTCTGCGAGGAGCTCCCCATCAAGCTCAAATTTAGGTTTCCAGACCACTGTAGTGTTTTCTAAGCGGAAGTAGCCGCAATTAAGGAAGCAGTGGACTGGTTGCTCGCTTTAGTAATTACTGAAAAGGAGGTAAATATCTACTCCGACAGCCAAGCGGCATTTAGGGCCTTGGGCTCGTTGTTTGTGCGTTCAAAATAGTCGAAGAACGCTAGACTTGCCTCTCAATTGCATCGGAATACTTCGATATTAGGCTCATTTGGGGTCAAGATCACAGCGGCATAGAGGAAAACTGCTGGGCTGATGACCTAGCTAGACCGCGGGCCCTTGGGACGGCTTCACCGCAATATAAGATGATTGGAGTTCTGCTATTGGAAACATGAGCCTTTTGTCAACTCAGCGAGCGCTGGGTGAGTGATCGAATTTGGTAGGTATCCTTACCGGAAATTGTCCGTTAGGTGTCCATGCCGTGAGGCTTGGGATTCATACAAACCCTTTCTGCTTAGCACCTTATTCTCAGCTGCCATGCTCTCGTCGGACAAAGGTTTACACCGGCGGATACTGCGGGTTTTTCACACAGCTGGTGAAATTCATCAGTAGCTTGAAGCGGTTAATATGATACAAACGTAAATCGCCACTATTAGTCGTCATCCTCTAATCCAAGCTCCTGCTTCCTTTTTTTCCAACTGTCTGTTTCCTCCCATCTCTCCTTTTACCCTCCCTTCCCCTATATATGTATTTAGTATCACAACGTACAAATTTTAAATTTTTGTCCAAGTGGGCTCCTTGCAAGGGCAACCATTTAGCCTAACCTAAGTTGGTTCCAATTATGTAGGCGGCGAATCTTGCCATAAAGCACGCTTAACACTCGATTTATTGGACTGATCGAATGGACCATGTAAGTCGAATCCACGGCTATGGCTTTGTATTATTGTTTTAAATCCAAAGCTCTTGAAAAACATCATATATGTAGATTTGTCAACTTTTCCATTAGCCATAAAGCTATTTTACACGTTCTGCCCAAAAATCATGGGTAGCTACTTCGATATCCCCATCTATGATGCAATTTTTTAAAGGAATTGATTATTAACACACATATTTTCATTAACAAACATTTTTTTTTTAATTTATTCACCTTCAATTTTGTCTACCATCACCAGTTTATACTTATTTATTTTTTATTTATTTTTACCAGTGAAATTAGTATTTGCATTATAAAGCGCCTTAGGAAGTATTGTCACTCTACGAAAGGGACTTCAAGCGTTAAAAATGTGAAGTATTCAAGTAAGCAACCAATGCATATAAAAGAGCTTACATTCACTAAGTACCGGAAATTCTATGAATCATACAAGAATGAATAAGCAATGTCACTAACCAGCATTCACAATAGCACTGCAAAGTCTCCAAATAACAAAATTTACCTACAGCAGCATTCACAGGTTAGCCGAGATCAGAACCATAGAAGGTGTGTGTCAATTTCTCAACAAAACAACATAATACAGAGTGTCTTATAGGATGATGGATTACACGGTTTGGTCATCGGAGCCAAACTTGTGAGAATAAATTGTTGCTATGTCATAGGAGATTTAGCAGAAAGAGAGGCCAATGAAATGAATGTGTACAATGTGTCAGGTGAGGTGAGTTGAATAAAATCAGTCTTCCAGTCAGTCGTTGTTTAGACTATGGATAATTAGATGTGAAACTTTCTATTTTTTTGTGACAGGAAGCTTACTAACTCGTTTGAGTACTTGGTAATATTGACAATCCATGAGCAGATGTACAGCTGATAGACGAAAAGGCGAGCTGCCAGAAATAAGACGCCAAAATAACTGACGAAAATAGTTGGTTTTCGCATTATTGTCGGGATTTACATCTTTTCAGGAGTTTATATTCAAATAAGAACGAAAAAAGGTATGGACCAAAACATAATTAATTAATACACATATAAAAATATACATAATTAAACTTGAAAAATGCTATGGAAGTGTGGTTGTTGGTTTTTGGTAAATATGTATATTTGTAATAATAAATAAACAAACATTTTATACTTCTCTTTCAAAGCGCAGATAATTAAATTGAATTTGATTTTGATCTCTTTGGCTTGGGATATTTTACAAACATACTTTAGTTAGCAATTTTTTAGGTAAAAAATAAGATGGTATCTTTGTTAATCCGTATTTTTATTTTACTTTAACTTACTATGTTTGCCGTTTTACAAATTTGGTTTTGTTACTAACTTTTTATGTTATGTTCAAAAATTGCAATATTTTCTGTATTTCTATCTACTTATACATATACAGTGAGGGTCATTAATATTCGGTTTTATTATTCCAACACCTTGTACAGTGGACTCTCTCTTAAGCGAACACCTAAGGGACTGTAAAAGAGTTCGTATAAGAGAGGGAGGTGTCAGCATAAGAGAGGTGCCCATTAGGAGAGAGTACACTGAAGAATGGAATAAATGACAAATAGATAAAATTACTCTGTCGCGCATTCACAGCAACAGCTTTCCGTCATTCCGTTTTACTGGCATTTCTACATTAAAAGCGAATGGAAGAAGAAGAAGTGGTTGATTTCCACTACTCTAATCACACCATCTTCTATAGATACACCTTGGTAAATAAAGTGTAATTGATATTCGATAGTTCTGCACGTTTGAGGTTTAAGGGAAGGGAATGGAATATCTATTAAAGCAACCTGGTAAGCCAAGGGAGCTCATTGAGAGAGAGCAGAATATTATTGTGCGAAAAATAAAAGCTAACCCCGGGTTGAGGGCAACGAAAATCGTCAGAGAGGCAGCTACTGAGCTTGGAAAACATGGCTGATACATACAGTAAGTAGGACCCTTAATGCTAGCAGTTACCAGGGTATCGTTGTACGTCGCAAGGCTCTATTTGAATTAAAGATAGGTAAGCGCGTGTTAAATTCATGAAATAATATATTTCCAAACCAAACTCTTGGTGGGCCGACATATTATTTTCTGATGAGAGCAAATATTATGCTTTTGGAACTGATGAATACATAAAACTATGGCGAAAATCAAATGAAGAACTCCAACCTCAGAACTTAAGACCTACAGTTAAGCACAGTTATGGTAGTGTTATGGTGTTGTGGTGTATGGGGGTGTCTGGAGTAAGGAAATTGCAGAAAAATTTAATCTTGAAAAAAGTGATATTTGGATATTTTCAAAGATAATTTGAAAGGTAGTGCATACGGGCAGCATATTTTGTGGACATTTCAATTTTATCAAGATAATGACCAGAGGCGGCCGTCGTAGCCGAATGGGTTGGTGCGTGACTACCATTTGGAATTCCCAGAGAGAATGTAGGTTCGAATCTCGGCGAAACGCCAAAATTAAGAAAAACATATTTCTAATAGCGGTCGCCCCTCGGCAGGCAATGGCAAACCTCCGATTGTATTTCTGCCATGAAAAAGCTCCTCATAAAAAATATCTGCCGTTTGGAATCGGCTTAAAAATTGTAGGTCCCTCCATTTGTGGAACAACATCAAGACGCACGCCACTAATAGGAGGAGAAGCTCGGCCAAACACCCAAAGTACTTCATCCCTCTATCCAATCTCTGTCACAGTCCTTGGAGAGCCATTGCTTCATTCACACACTTGAACCATCTGTCTCTATCTAAGGCTATCTCCTTCCACCGCCGCACTTTTAGCTTTTTAAGGTGATCTTCCACGTCTTCAAGTCATCTCTTTCTGGACGGCCTCTTCTTGGGCTTTCAACAGGATATAACTCAACTGCCTTTCGAGTTGTTCTCTCCTTGATCATTCTAAACGTATCCGAGCCATCTTATCCTTTAAGATTTAATGAATCTTGTCACAGTTTCGTTTTTTGCTAATAGTTCCAGTAGTCCGTAGTTTTCAGCGTTCATAGTTGGGAACCATAGGCAAGCACGGGGCGAATCAAGGTTTTGTATATCCTTAACTTTGGGTCGCGAGATAATAATTTAGATTTAAGCAATTTCAAATTAGAAAAGTAAGACTTATTTGTTTCTAAAACTCTATCATTTATTGTGAATGATGTAATCTTATTGGCCTCTCATGCTCGTCCTAAAGTGTGGCGCAGAAGCGTGGACGATTAAAGCATCCGACAAAGCGACGCTGGGATTGTTTGAGAGAAAGATCTGCGCTAGATTTTTGTACCTTTATACGTTGGCAACGGCGAATATCGCAGGCAGTGGAACGATGAGCTGAGGAGCCTTACGACGACATAGACATAGCGCAGCGAATAAAGATCCATCGGTTACGTTGGCTGGGTCATGTCGTCCGAACGGATACATACGCTCCGACTCTGAAAGTATTCGTTGCGGTATTAGCTGGTGGTAGCAGAGGAAGATGAAGGCCTCCTCTGCATTGGAAAGATCAGGTGGAGAAAGACTTGGCTTCACTTGGTATGTCCAACTGGCGCCGGTTAGTACAAGAAAGAAATGACTGGTGCGCTTTTTTAAATACAGCCAAAATTCCGTAAGTGGTTATCGTACCAATTATGAAGAAGAAGAATCTTATTGATCATATTTTGATATCCAGATAGGTAAATTCTTCTACATTCTCGAATGTATAGTCTCCGATCAGTAGGTCAGCATGCTTTAAACCGGAACTAGATCGGACCATAAACTTCGTTTTCTTTATGTTAATTTTTAGCCCAGTATTTGGATTATTTTTTTCATCAGATTAATTAAATCGCCGTATCCGCAAGCGCACGATTCCTTCAGCTGCTGAGTTTAAAAATATACTACCATGGAAATTGACTCAAATTTCATCTAATTATACCGCTAAATTATACCAAATCGTTTAAACGAGGTCCTTAAACAAAAAGGATCCCCCACTAAGTATTAAGTATCAGCTTACACTTAAAATATGTAGTAAATTTCTCTATACATAACCAACATTAAGGGCTCATTGCTATATGTGCAGCTTAGGCTATTTTTGGCCTTTAATGGAATTTTTTGCTTTGAATATTTCTTCAAACTTGTCAATCAAAATAAAACACAAGAAAAAATACATAAAGCACTTAAAAGATTTCCTGTCAATTTGTATTTTCATATATGTAAATGAAACTGGAATATTAAAGACTCTCACTGTATGTGCACATGTGTACGGGTATGTAGGTACGAGTATAATTTATTTACTCTTCAAAATGTAGTTAGTTTATGACGACGTTTTAGCGTACATATGAATGAGAGTGGGTCAAGAAATTCCCAAAAATTTAAATAATGGACACTCAGGGGGACACAAGGGCAAAAAAAAAAAAATAGTTATTTTGCATACGACGTTTTGTTGTTCACCACATAACGCAATTTTTCCAAGTCCTCAAAATACGCTTTCATCTCATCGATGGACCTTTCATTCACCCCTAACCACCGATCAATTTTTTGCTTATTTAAAAATAGGAAACTGATGAGAAGGCTAAATTGGGCAAAAAATCTTACCATCACTCAAGGCTTCTAAAATTTACCTAATTTTTTTACTTTTATTAAAATATTTTTTTTTTTTATTTTGATAATCTACCATTGGTGGCTGAATTATTGGTCAGGAGTTACAACCCAGTTTAGCTTTTGCTATCACGCACTATCAATACTACCCCTTTGCATTGAAAACAACAATAATTCCTGACTGTGCATGTAAACTGGCTCTAACTGAAACTGGACGCAAACTAGTCGGAAATAAATACAGAGTGAGCACAGCAAACCGATTCACTGCCTGGTAAGGATGTGTGTAGAATCCTGCTGCTCGTACTTGCCGTAAATTGATGCTTATGCATTGAATGAAACGCGCATAGTTTTTTTTTTGTTTTGTTTTTAATTTGGCAGCATCGGCTCATTCAAACACCCTTATGTTTGTATGTATTGAGGAAGTAGTTGTGTTGCGTACCGCTGCTTATGAACCTGTTTGTATATGTTTTGTTTCGCGGAAATTTACCTATTATGCGTCGAAATGCAAATCTCTCTCATTCGGCTGTATGTGTGCGTACGCGCGCTCCAGGAACGCGGGAGTAGGAATACAATGGCGATAAATATATGACAGTTTCCCTGCTATCGGTTCTGGTGGCCGCTTGCTACATTCTACTAGTGTAACGTCTGTGTATTCTTGTACGCGCATGTGTGCCGCGGTGTTTGAAGAGTCAGCATACTTTTTGACTACACACGCATGCATGTTTACGTGTACGAGTATGTAGGTATGTATGTGCCTTGATGAGTGAATAAAAGGCAAAACAAAAACGAATTAATTGTCTCAAATTAGACTCTTTCTTATACCCGCGGACTTGTGCACAAAAGTATTATAATTTTGTTTACATAAGGAATTCAGTATGCAACAGGAAAAGGAATCCAGATAGATATCCCTAAATGCTCTGAATGGTAAGAGCAGCCCATTTATCCGACATAAATATAGGGGTTTCTAAGATCTTGAGAACTTAAAATGATAATAAAAAAAATATATATGTACATATATATTGTTGGAATTAATTTTCTTTGATATAATCTGTAAAGCAAGCTGCGTTGTATAGTTGGAACCTAATGTGGTGGATGTTTAGCTGATTAATTTTTGGAAACAAAAATTCAGTCAATATGGCTCAATAGCGCTTACCATTCACCATAACGGCAGCTCCTTTCTTATCTCGAAAAAATAAGAACCAATGATGTCGCCAGCATCCATGAACTTCGCGAACAGATTTGTTTTTTTTTTTGTATTGTAATAATTTACTGAACAGAAATGTGAACACAGTTCGCCATTCTCACCTCACATTGCAAGCCATAACTTTCATTGTCTACGAGTTTTTTTTTATTCCAAAAAGTAACAGCTCAATGCAAATTAAAGTTTAATACAATGTGCGCAGGTATAGATCGGGCAAAGTTAAGATCGGGCCTAATTTAGTCTTCCTTACTTATTTTCATATGTAAATATGTTTATGTAAGATTTTTCCAATTAGTTTCCTCTTCTTCTGCTATCAGCCATCAGCCACAATTTAATTCTTCAAACGGCAGGACCTAACGTTATGACTCTTTTTGACATTCCCTTCGGTCACTAACGTCTCTGGACGACCAGATGGGGTCGTCTCCGCAAGTGTTTCTTCCTTATTGAAATAGTCAAGCTATTTTTTTTACCATTGTATATGAAAACACTGAATCTCTAAAATCGACAAAAGTTTTCACACTTTTTATGAGGTAAATAGGCATAGAAAATTATGTAATCCTTACATTTTTGTTGTACGATGTGCTCATCAGTTCTATGTAAAAAACAATAGGAAACATTTCTGTGGAACATTTAACAATGGCTTAAAATGTGTTACAAATATATTCGGCATAAATATCTTTTATATCTTCATATATCAAATCTTCCAGTTCTTCTTTATGTTTTATTATAGGCTTTGCCTGTTTTTCTGTACACAAAAATTAGAATACATCGATATTTGTACATTGATACAAAAATACATTTTAATGTTTAGAGATATTACACATAAATGGAGTGTACATTCCTGTACAATATAATGCATGAATCTCATGTCATTGTTGTGATTGATTTTCTGTTGAGGTAGATATCCAACTTTCTGCCATCGTTTTGGTGGTCTTTCTGGTCGTCTTCTTTCTTCTGGTATCCCATTTCGAGCTATTTTTATCAACCGATTGCTAGGGGCTCGTGTCACATGTTCGTTCCAAGCTCGGCTTCTGATTCTGTCTGTGTTCTTATCTCCTCGTTTCTTATATGGTCTAGTCAAGTTTTTCCAGCTATGTCCCTAAGGGCATGCATTTCGGTAGTTCGCACCAATTGCTTTGGTTTTCATGTTTTCTGCACGAGCTTCTGCTCCATAAGGCAATATCGACCATAAACTAGTTTTGTAGATTCGTGTTTTATTTTCCATGTTCATATACTTTTTTTCCATTCGATTTCTTGCAGACACCAAAGTTGAAAACTCAAATTAAACGCCGAAAATAAGTCGAAATGGAAAAGGTGTCTAAGGGTTAATTTCACCAAGTTTGGTTGTTCAGTAAGTTGTGCGCTTCGATAAGAGAGGACGTTGTTACTAGCCTAAAAGTTTTTATTTCTTGGTATATTCTTCATATCAACGTATGTGAATTTTCGTTTCAAAGTGTCAATTCATTACATTATTTACAAGTCATTTACTATCGACGTGTCATGATGGGAAAAATAATGAGATGGCGCCTAATTTGCTCTCAGCGAATTTGACAATCAGTAACGTCATTTTAGCACCATTGACCAGTATGACCAGACTACCATTTTCGTAACTTGATTTAGAAGTTTTTTGTTATTTAGTCTCCGAGTTGTAGTTCTTTCTGCATGAAATTTTTGTAATCTGTTCTAATTAAATGTAATGTTTATAATTTTGTAAAATATACAGTTTTTAAAAATTAGTTCAATAATTCACTTAGTTTTATTTAACTTTACTGTTTTTTTTTAATTGGTCACTTTGCCCATGATTGCGTTTATTGTTGGTGTTCTTCTCCTTTCAGCAGTCAAATCTCTCTCTCGCTACTGCAGTGTTGCCTCGCTTTGGATATAAAAACGCACTAAAATGCCCATTTAAAGAAAATAAAAAACCAATTTTTATTGAATTACGTAAGAACTTTGTATGCGTGTCAAATTATTTATATTATAATGTGCGTTTTTTTAAATAAATGTGCTATGGATATGTACAATTTAATTTATGAGTTTTTTTTTTGTTAAAAGGAACTCTTTTTTAAGGGAACGACTTATTTGCTATATTTCAGGTTATGTAACAAAATAAGGTACTCTTTTTGTAAAAATGTCGTTATGGTTTCTTCAGTATTTTCTGGAATCTTATTTTGTATTTTTACTATGAATACACCTCTTGTTACCCTATGTCTCACTTGGGATTGAGGACCGGAAGAAGCGATTGCACCTCTTTGGTTTTAATTCGCATTAAGTAAATTCAAAAGCTTTTCCAAATGTGTAATAAGGTTTTCAATGTTAAGAAGAGTTGAGAGAAGAAGATTTAATATTCTCGCACCACCTTATAAGGGGCAATACATTAATTTTACACTTTCAAAATATCAAATTGTATAAGAATCAACAAATTTGCATTAGCACTTTTCTCAGAGTGACTTTTTTAATATTCTTTTGTTTAATAATACAGTTTTTTTAACTTACAGTAATGTGACGTCACGCACTCTCTGATGGGCGCAACCTTGTTTCCATCATTCTTGTCGACTTATCTGAGTATTTTCTACAATGGAAAAAATGAAGTATCGTGCAGTGATTGAATCTTTATTTTTGGAAGGTTTAAGGCATAAAAAATTTATGATTGAATGCTGAAAGTGTATAAGAGTTTTTTGCTATTAATTAGTACAGTAGAAAGATGGTTTGCTAAACTTAAACGTGGTCGTACAAGCCTTCAAGAGGATACACGTCAAGGGCATCCAAAAACAGCAACACCGCCAGAAATCGTAGAAAAAACAGGACATACCTAGTATTTGAAAATCGTCGAGTGACTGAAAGAGATTTAGTAGAAGCTCTAGGCATCGCATTGGGCAGTGTAAGCAATATTTTGCCCGAAGTATTGGATTTCAGAAAGCTTCGTGCACAATGGGTGCCGCATTCGCTTACAGTGGAACAAAAGCACATTCGAATGCGACTGTGTCAGCAACATTTAGAGCGTTGTCAAAAGGATAAAGTGGATTTTGTGCATCGATTTATCACTATGGATGAGACTTGGGCTTTTCACCATGATGCTAAATAAAAAACAAAAACTAGAGAGTGGTATGAACCTGGTTCTTCGGTCGAGAAGGTTTTAGCATCAGTTTTGTGAGATGCGAAAGGAATTTTGTTTGTGGATTTGCAAGTAATCTGGTAAAACAATCATTTCAGAATATTATTGTAACCTTTCAGACCAGCTGAAGGAAAAAGTTCGTGGAAAAAAACCCAGTTTGTAAAACAAAAAAAAATTATTTTTCATCAGGACAATGCACCAAGCATTTTGACAATTGCTAAAATCCATGAATTAAAGATCGAATTGTTTTAGCATCCACCGTATTCTCCACAGTTGACCCCTAGTGACTTGCATCTTTTTCAATACCTAAACAAATTTAAGCGTGGAAAGCGTTTTTCATCAAATTATGAGTTCATAACAGCTGTGGAGCATATTTTGCAGCCCTTCTATATTCTCACTTCAGAAATGGAATTCATAAGTTGGAATCTCGTTGGAACAATTGTATTGATGTTCATGGATACTGTACTGAACAATAAAGTATATTTAAAACCATAAATTTATGATTTTCATATAAAAACCGAGACTTATTTAGCAACCTAGTACATACACATAATTATATTGAAAACATTTTAACTCCGACGGAATTAAAACTCCGTTCATGAAGATTAATGCAAAAAATATTTAACGAACAATCTTCTTCTACTTCTTGATTGGCGCAGTGGGCGAGTTCAACAAATTGCACTGGTCATTTATTCCTCATGCTAACTGCCGCACAATCAGATTTCTGTTAAACAATTTTGTAGTTTTCGTATTCGCACCAAACTTTCACTTTCTGAGGATGAATTGACCCCTCGACGATCACGTGCGGGTTTTCCGATCCCCAAATGTGGCAGTTTTGCTTGTTAGCACAGCCGCCGAGTTGAAAATGCGCTTCGTCAGAAATATAATTTTTCAATTTAATGAAATTAGTAAATTATTTGCACATTCTTAAATTCCTATCAGAAAAGAAAACACTGATAGTCAAAGAAAAAAGAAAACACTGATAAAATTCAGCGAATAACCTTCACATCAAACAACAGTGACTATCACAATATACTCCCTCATTCTTTAGCCCACAACAAATCGAGACTATTACCATTCAAAAATCACTGCTACTAAGGCTATGCCGCCACCATAACCACCCCTAGCAAAAACGCCAGCAGCCAACCCTAAACCAAAGCCACCACTTACTGACTGCGTGCAACATAATTAAGAGAAACATCAACGTATTAATCCTGGGCAACAATGTAATGCACTGAAAACGTAGTAACAGCATTAGCTGTTGTCGCGGCTGGGCGCCGGGTGCACTAAGGTTGTTCCCAGTTACGACGTAATTGTAAAGCGGCGTGCGTGACAGCGACAGCCACAGTTGCCAAATGGCTGGCGTTACAAAGTTCAAACACCGCTGTGGTATGTGTGTGTGTGAGTGAATACGTGGAAGTACGGCATTCCGACGTTACGTTGTAAGAATGTGGCAGAATGTAAGGCGCAACACGCAAGGCTAACTCTGTTCAACGTTCATGTGTAGCACAGTCCAGCCCTTTGTTCCAACGCACAGTGGTGTGTGAAAAAGTAGCATTATGGGATGACCAAAATGTCCGAGATATACTTATATGTATGCATGTATTTGGCCGCCGTAGCCGAATGGGTTGGTGCGGGACTACCATTCGGAGTTTAGAGAGAACGTAGGTTCGAGTCTGGGTGAAAGATTAGAATAAAGAAAAAGTTGTTTCTAATAGCGGTCGCCCCTTGGCAGGTAATAGCAAACCTCCGAGTGTATTTTTGCCATGAAAAAACTCCTCATAAAAATGTCTGCCGTTCAGAGTCGGCTTGAAACTGTAGGTCCCTCCATTTGTGGAACAATATCAAGACGCACACCACAAATAGGAGGAGGAGCTCGGCCAAACACCCAAAATGGATGTATGCGCCACTTATATATATATATATATGCATGTGCACTGTAATGTTCCCATGGCACGTAATTCGCTCTCTAAGCACTGACTAGCAGATTATCTTAATTCACTACCTACTAAGTGTCATTTTGCGTAGTTTCATTTTACGCTGATATTATTTCGTCAATAATAAGAATGAATGAGATTGGACTTAGGGTGTTTCCTTGGTTTATTTCCTTTGGCCTTTATTATTTGTTTTTACAGATTTGGTATATCTGGTGTTCAGGTTTATTATTGCTTCTAGGACGTTACCATCCATATTGCGTTCTACAAGAATTTTAATGATTTCTTGAGTAAAACTTTATCGAAAACCTTTGTGAGATCAATGGAATTTTATGGCTTTTTGGACAATTAAACGCGTCATTGTAGATCGATTACGCCTGAACCCTTGCTGTTCTTCCACAATGCCGTCAGCCAGTATCTTAGTGCACAATTTCAGCATCAAACTTAACAATGCTATGCTTCTGCAGTTGTCAAGAAGTTTCTTATCGCCTTTTTTGAAAGTGGGAATCGTACAGCTGTCCTTCCAATCTGAGGGAATAGAGCGAATTGGCAGAATAAGATTGAACCGCTGTAAGTAAATCTATACTAATATTATAAAGAGGAAAACTTTGTTTGTTTGTTTGTTTGTTTGTTTGTTTGTTTGTTTGTAACGAATAGGCTCAAAAACTACTGGACCGATTTTAAAAATTCTTTCTCACCATTCGAAAACTACATTATCCAAGAGTAACATGGATTACATTTTATTTTGGAAAAAATAGGATTCCGTAAGATATTTGGATTTTTCGGACACAAACTGAAAAAAATCTTATATATAAAATAAAGTCAACTTTTTGTGACCGGCCGTGTCTGCACCGAATTAAACCAAACTGACACACATTGTTAAGAAGGTATTGAAGATGGTTTCCGTATAGTTTGGATATCTATTGGTAGATAGGGTCTCGAGATATAGGTCAAAACGTGGACCCGGGTAACCTTCGGATGTGTATGTACAATATGGGTATCAAATGGAAGCTGTTAGTGAATGCTGTAGTTCAGAGTATTTTTCATGCCGCTCCATGACTGGGGTCTCGAGATATAGGTCAAAACGTGGACCCGGGTAACCTTTGGTTGTGTATGTACAATATGGGTATCAAATGAAAGCTGTTGATAAGTGCTTTAATACGGGGTAATTTGCATACCTATTGATGACTAGGGTCTGGAAATATATGCCAAAACGTGGACGGACCCGCCGTGTCTTTGCACCGAATTAAATCAAACTTACACACATTGTTAAGGAGGTATTGAAGATGGTTTCCGTATAGTTTGGATACCTATTGGTAGAAAGGGTCTCGAGATATAGGTCAAAACGTGGACCCGGGTAACCTTTGGTTGTGTATGTACAATATGGGTATCAAATGAAAGCTGTTGATAAGTGCTTTAATACGGGGTAATTTTCATACTTATTGATGACTAGGGTCTCGAAATATATGCCAAAACGTGGACCCGCCGTGTCTTTGCACCGAATTAAACCAAACTTATGCACATTGTTAAGTAAGTATTGAAAATGGGTTTCGTAAAGTTTGGTTGTAATTCGGAGCAGTGGCAACGGGCACAGCGTTCTTTTGAGCCAGCCATAATGTCGCTTACTTTTTTAACGCTTGGGGCGGAACTGAACTGTCAAATTGACAGTGTGAGTTACAATGTGTCAATATTTCTTTCTGATTTGGATGCCATAAGGAAAAAACGTAAGTGCAACATGTAAAAAATGTTTGTTTGTGAATTTTTTTGGAGTGGATTTTGGAACAGTGAATAATTTCTTACGAAATTTGAGAATTTAATGCGAAATCCGAATGATATTATGTGTTCGTGGAAAAAACAATTTTTTTCGTTTTTTTTTTTGAAAATATAAATGGATAATGGTTAAAAAAG
Organism: Anastrepha fraterculus; assembly: GCA_037575425.1. Lineage (NCBI taxonomy): Eukaryota > Metazoa > Arthropoda > Insecta > Diptera > Tephritidae > Anastrepha > Anastrepha fraterculus. The sequence continues at coordinate 104,164 of JAYXIM010034177.1, read as the reverse complement.
CTCCAATGCTTAATAAAACATATAAATTGAAACGAAAAATGCATGGATGATCAGGAAAAAAGACGATTCTTTATTCATATGCGTTGATTTGAAATTTAAAAACAATCTTCTTTTTTCCTGATTTATAATTTTTTTTTTATATTTACTCAAAAACAAATAGAAAAACAAAAAATATTGTTTATACCAAAGCGCTTGAAAACCATATATTTTCTGTTCTAAACCATATCTATTCTATTTTAGTGTGCCCAGCGAAGGAGGCCGGGTTTGCTAGTCGTAAATATTTCTGATTCAACGGCGAATTTGTAACCCCTTTGTCAGCTGCCGGAAAAACAGTAGTACTTGTAGTACTATTAGAAATAGTACAGGAGTGGCAGAAACAAAGATTTGGGTATTCGGTGGAGGAGTAAAAAAGATGCAGGAACAAAGATTTTAGTATTCAGTGGAGGAGATAAAAACCTAAATGATAACTTCACAGTATTTAGAAGATGTGTTTGATTAAATAGCTGCAACTGCTCTTCATCGAGTTGGAACAATTCCTCGAAAGACATTTTGATCTTCTCCACAATTCTTCAGGAGTTATTCTTTTGCTTCCATTATTATAATAAAACATTTTCTAGTTCTTATTCGACATATGTTTACTTTGTTTTGTTTTACTGTTTCGTTTGTGTGGAATAGCTAATTTCTATAAATTTCCGATAAAAATGATAGAAAACTACGATTTACGAGACTGAATTAGTTGCACTTAGTTTCTCTCAATTTTGTAATTCGCTCTCCAATTTTTTTATTTTTAAATACTTGCTGTATGCCTATCTCATAAGCCTGATAATCAAGATTGGCACTCTTTATAAGGCAGTTTCTGGGGAACTCTTTCTTAGTTACAAATGTCAGAATCTTGGACTGTAACTTAGCTGCCGCACAGTCTCGTTACGTCTGTTGCGGCAATGAACTTGACTGACAGCAAATAAAAAAAAAAGTATGTGTATTTGAATCGCGGCGGCACATACGTGCCGAGGCAACTCCCGTATGCCCAAAATCTGGCAACTTTCTGTTTAAAGAAGAACAAGTTTATAGCGCGAAAATTGTTATCCATGAGATCTTTTATTATACCCAATTAAATGCAGAAAATAAATGAATTTAAATTAATTGAGTCAGTTCAAATAGTGAAAGGCTAGGCTTAACCAAGTTGTCCAGGACGCTATCATAAATTCTATCGAAACCCTCTTTCGCTTCAATAAGCATTGATTTTATAACATATAATATTTCAAAACCAGGTAAAGCCTGTTTATACACAACGAAATATTATATAATAATTGCTTTTGCGACAAGAACATCTGTTTTTTCTTTTGTTTATGTTATATGCAGCAATACTTTCATGGTGGCACGACGGTACGTTTTACATGTCACGTCAGTCCAAATGGGCTCATTGTGACAGCCCTATTACTCCTTTTTTTCAGACCAACAAATTTATATATAAACACAAAAAACTACAATCCTTTGTCCACTTCTGCAATTAAAGTCGTTTAGAATATTTCACCATACAAAAAATTAATTCGAAATTTATTCAAAACCAAGTGGGCAAATTTCTGTTCAAAAATAATTAAGTTTATGAATTAAAAATTCACAAGATGAAACACATTTTTCGCTGCTTTCACTTTTGTCTCAACTGTGTGCAAGTATCTTAAACAACCAACCCCAATTTATGTGCTCTCCGTCCACACTTTGTACATTTATACCAGAGTCAGCCACTATGCTCGTACGCACACACCCCTTAGTGCAACGATGCTATACAGTGACATTACGGCTCCGCTACTCTCCACGTACATGTCTGTGTAGATACACAACGTCACCGCCTCAAAATAGCAGCTGCTGATAGAGGAAGGCTAAGAGACGTGCTTGTGATTTCTGTGCGCCTGGCCATCCTTGGGCGTTACCTCAAGAAGGGTTAAACAACGCTGATGGACACGTGTCTAATTTAACGTTCACTTCATTCATTCGGTGCAACACAGCGTAACAGTGCTTCGGCGGCGCTGCTTCTTCAGGAAATTCAATTTAATTTCAATCATGCAAATTCATATTTTCGTATGTGGTACGTGTGTATGTGTGCCCCAGAGTAACAGCAGCACAGGTCGCGCGGGCTGGGTTGGTAGTTTGAAGCAGCTGAAGAAATAGGTTTACCTTGAAAATTCTGCTATGCTGCCACAAAAGATTTACTGGTTTTACCATTGATTTCGTTTACTCTTTTATTATTTTGCTGTTCTTTTGTGCACCTGCAGCTGCAGGAGAACCTTAGCGCAGGGGTTGTCAAACAGTAGCGAGTGAGAGCGGTGAGAGTGTCGTGTTGTTGCACTATTACACCATTGGATTTTTTTTTTTCAAATTAATTTTGCTACACCCACTGGGTGGTACCACCAGACCTCTACGCTTCAGTAATGAAAACGGACCGGCCTACTTATAAAATATGTACATACATAAGTACATATACATACATCCATATGTATTGTATCCAAGTATTGTATTGTAGTAACAGTGAAGCGGCAGTGGCGTGGTAAAGCTGATGTAAGAGGGTTAAGTAGCAGGTTACGGAACCTAATCCAATATAATACTGTCATTAACCCAATTTGGATGTATGGCGTTCATGGTGGCGCCATCTTTTTAATGAGTTAGTGCGTTGGAAGTTACATCTCTAGATGACTTCCAATGAAAGCAAGGTGACATTCAGTTCAGTGGAAGCGAAGTTATTGCGTCTAAAGTGTCAGTTGGTTTGTGTCATCTATACAAAAATGAGTTTCGAACAAAGAGCTTAAATCAAATTTTATTTAAAATCGGTAAAACCTACCGAACCATTTGAATTGATGAAAAAAGTTTATGGCGATGATTGCCTATCTCGTGCCAGAGTTCATGAGTGGTTTACACGTTTCAGAGATGGTTGTGGCACCGAAAACTCCATCAAAATTGCTCGTAAATTTATCAAAAATGAACCGAAATCATCACTAAATTCACGAAATCGGAGTTGAATATCTGCAAAACATCGATTTATCGCATTTTAACTAATCAAAGACCTTTCGTACTTTGCACTTTTCATTCCGCACAAGTCAATTGAGGACAAAAAATTGCTCAGAATTCAACATTCGAAAGACCTTCCTTGACAAGATTGTAACTGGTGATGAAACGTATTGTTTCCAACATGAACCTGAAACTAAGCGCCAAAGAGCCGAATGGAAGGTCCCAGACGAGCCGTCCCCCAAAAAATCAAGTCGACGCTCATTTGTTTTTACGATTCCAAGAGAACTCTCCACAAGAAGTTCGTGTCAATGGGGCAAACCGTCAATGCAACTTTCTATCTTCGCGTTTTGAAGCGTCTGTTCCATAACATTCGCCGGATTCGCCCTGAATACCCCGAAGGAGGAAACTGGCGTTTATTGCATGATAATGCACCATCTCATCGATCCATTCTTGTGACAGATTTTTGACTAGAAATCGCACTTTAAACAGGAATCACCCACCGTATTCACCTGATATAGCTCCTTGTGACATCTACCTATTCGGAAAATTGCATTTTACCATGAAAGAAAAACGTTTCACGTCCGTAGAGGCCATCCAAAAGGCTAGTACCGACATCCTGAAGGACATTCCTGTCAATGACCTGAAACACTCTTTCGTAACGCTTTCAGATCGCGCAAAATAGTATATTGAGGCCAGAGGGGACTATTTTGAATAAACAAACATGAAGTTATCAGGACAAAGCCCCAACCATTTCAGTATCATTTGTTTTGGACTTTACCTCGTACAATTTACCGTTAAAAATACATACATACAATACATTTCGCAGCTTCAGATTTAATTTAAATCATACCTATTATTTGAATCTTATTTAGAGGTTGACACAAATTTTGGAATAATACCTATAGAAACGAAATAGTGACTACTTGAAGTAAGAAACCAAAATGAGAAATAAGACGACGGAAAGAAGAGTTTTAAAACCGTGAAAAGTGTGCAAAAATCATGAAAATCGGTTGAAAAACATCAAAACTGTGAAATCTCCACGGAAAAATGGCTTTCACTTCATTAATTTTGCTCTGATTGGCCCAAAACTCAGCCTTTCCAAATATGCAAAAATCATGAAAATCAGCTAGCAAACCACAAAACTGTAAAATCTCCCCGGCAAAATTGCTGTAACTCCCTAAATTTTGCTCTGATTGGCCTGAAACTTTCACATAAAACCTTCCACTAAGCGAAATATCAAAAAATTTTACTTATTCATTTCGTTTTCTTTTGTCGAGTTCTATAAGAATCCGTCGTCAGATTGCGGCGCCACGGAAACAGCAGAATCCCCTCATCTTCTTTACCAGAGTTTGAAAAAACCACTAACCGATATTTTTGATCGTCTTTTCTTAATTGCAACATTTTTTAGAAGAATCACAAAATTTTTTAGAATAATAATATCAACACAATTTATTAACCTTCCTATACCCGCGCGTTGGTCTGTGAGACCGAGAAAATGATTTTACGTAAATTTTTGTTTTTCCAGAAACTCTACAAAGTTGAATTTACTGCTAGCTTCCGGTTTTCTTGCAAGCTCTATATTAGTGTTGATTTGGCGTTTGCACTAGACAGGCGTGTTGGTGAATTTTATAAAAATTGGTCTGTGAGACCGACGCGGGTATATGTGTAATTTTTTGTGAAGTTAAAGCAGTTATTTTGTTTTTTGTTTCTTTCTTATTTTTTTTGCGTTTTACTATTTTGTAGGTACTTTTTAATATTATAATGAATGAAGAGCAAATCAGACTACTTTTGGAGGAAAAAAATTCGACTTCTGATTATGAGGATGAAAATGACAGCGACGTTGAAGACTTTGTTGCAGGAGATGTAGAAAGTTATGATACCGAGCAAGCAGATGATGAAGAAATCGACGAGGAGTTGAATGAGATAGAGGATAGAGAATTTTATCTTGGTAAAGATGGATACACTAGGTGGAATAATGATGCTCCGTCAAATCGTGTAAGACGTCTCGCTAGGAATATAGTCACTCAACTGCCAGGGCCTAGAAAAGCAGCAAAAAACTTGAAGGAAATAGGCGAGGTTTGGAGATTATTTTTTACTGAAGTTGTTATAATATTGTAAAATATACTAATGAACATATTGATCTCATAAAACCTAATTTTTCAAGAGAAAGCGACTGTACCTATACAGGCAACATAGAAATCGAAGCCCTTTTAGGCATTTTAATCTTTGCTGGAGTTAGGAGAAATAGTCGCTCCAACGCTAAAGATTTATTCAAAACAGATGGTTCCTCTTCGGAGATATTTCGATTAACTATGAGCTGGAATCGATTTTATTTATTAATGCGTTGTCTAAGATTTGACTTTAAAAGCGTAAGTTTTCTTTTTAAGGCAGATTTTTACATGAATTGCGATATGCCATGATTTTTTATTTCAAGACTAAAAACTAATATAATTTATAATTTATGTATTGTCCAAGAAGTGTTTTTAAGTTATTATAACTTATTTTTATTTATGTGAATAAAAAAATATGTTATTGTTTTGTTTTTGTAGTACTTGAGAAAAAATTATCAATTTTGATGGCTTTTTTGTTAATCACTTAAAATCAATAAAATAAGTGAATACAAATCTAATGCGTAGTTTTATTTTTTTATTACATCTACGGGATTGAAAAATAATAATTTGTTTTTAGTTTTGTTTGAAAAAACTAATATTTTATGTAGTTTGAACTTTCGGTCTGTGAGACCGTGCGCGGGTATATGTGTTACAAAAATTAACGCGGGTATAGGAAGGTTAACAGTGAGTTCACGATAATTCTTGCAAGCTTGCCACTTACTTCTGCTCTTATTTAGTCAAATATCATCTGATAAAAATAATTATTCGCAATGATGTGTAGCCTGCACACTGTCGATGGATAATGCGCACAATTCACAGTGATGTAAATTCAAATGTTTTTTTTTTTCGATACTTGAATGCTGTCTTGAGTAAATGACACATTTTCACTTACTTCTTCATGAATAAAATTTGAATCAGTAATTGATACTAAATCACCCGGCATCTCAGAATTAAATAAAATTGAAGATGCACTGTTTTCGCTGCCAAGTAAAGCGGAATGTTCTGATACGCAAGATAATTTACGTCGTGCATTACGAAATTTTTCCGCTCTTAAACGACCGAGTTCACGTTTCCGCAATGCTTTACTTTTTATGGTATACATTTTTATGTATTAAATGTCTAAATCGTTATGAAATAAGAACAGTCAGTTGTACCTTAAAAAGTAAAAAAACAAAAATGTTAATAAAATCGATATTTTTCATCGAATATATTAAGACAAGAGTGAGAGAAAATAAAACTGGTCCAAACAAAACAAATACGAAGTCCACTGTATAAATACCTATTGAGATCGACTCATACTCACTTCAACGGGTTAAAAACAAATGACCCGATTCTCGGTGGTCTGTTGAAGCAAAAAAAATTTGAAGTCCGGCATTGCCACACATCTCCCTCATTAGTCGCAGGTTTGAAAAACCGAACTTCGGTAATACTCCGGATGCCATTCAACAAACCTGTTAGGAGTTCCAAACTTATGCCTAAGTACGCTATCGCCACACATCTGCCTCATTAGGCGCAGGTTCGAAAAACCGAACTTCGATAATACTCCGGATGTCCTTCTACAAATCAGTTAGGGATTCCAATTTATGCCTAAGTGTGACACTGCCATAGATTTTCGTAAATTTGGTATTCTTCTGGCATGCCAATCTTTGACTTGCCTAACGTGGGCCTGGTAAGGTAGTAGTGAGGCGTGCCTCAGTAAGGCCTGCCTAATTCGGGCCTAACTGATTCTTCGGCATGCCTCACTTTAATTCTAATCGGGTAATTGTAGAAGCGCCAACCTATATAACTATGTAAAAATCATGAAAATCGGTTGTCAAACACCAAAACTGTGAAATCTCCTCGGAAAAATTCCTGTTACTTCCTCAATTTGGCTCTGATTGGCCTAAAACTTTGACATAAAACCTTCCACTAAAACTCGTTTAACTTTATTCCGATTGGCTTGAAATTTCGGCACGTAATTGTAGAAGCGTCAACCTTTATAAAAATGTAAAAATCATGAAAATCCGTTGCCTAACACCAAAGCTATGAAATCTTCTCGAAAAGTTGCTGTAACTTCCTCAATTTTGCTCTGATTGGCCTGAAACTTTTACATAAAACCTTCCACTAAACCTCGCTCAACTTTACTACGAATGGCTTGAAATTTCGGCACGTAATTATAGAAGCGTCAACCTTTATAAATATGTAGAAATCATTAAAACCGGTTGTCAATCACCAGAACTGTGAAATCTCCACGGAAAAATGTCTGTAACTCCCTCGATTGTGCTGTGATTGGCCTGAAACTTTGACATAAATCCTTCCAGTAAAAGTGCTATAATTCGCTAATCTTTCCTCTGATTGGCTAGAAATTTCGGCACGTAACTGCAAAAGCGTCAGCCTTTCCAAATATGCAAAAATCACGAAAAGCGCTTTTCAAGCAACAAAACAGTGAAATCTCCTCGGAAAAATGTCTGTAACTTCCTTAATTTTGCTCTGATTGGCCTGAAACTTTGACATATATGTTAGCCTTCCACTAAAACTCACTCAGCCTCACTCCGATTGGCTTGAAACTTCGGCACATAATTGTAGAAGCGTCAACCTTTATAAATATGTAAAAATCATGAAAATCGGTTGTTATACACCAAAACTGTGAAATCTCCTCGGAAAAATTGCTGTAACTCCCTCAATTTTGCTCTGGTTGGACTGAAACTTTGACACTTTAAGCCAGAAGTGTCAGCCTTTCTAAATATGCAGAAATCATGAAAACTGGTTGGGAAACAACAAAACTGCCAAATCTCTTCCTAAAAAGGTATGTAACTTGCTGAGCTTTGCTCTGTTTGGCTTGAAATTTCGACGTGTAATTATGGGAGCGTGAGCCTTTCTAAGTATGAAAAAAAATCTGTTGGCAAACAACAAAACAGTCAAATCTCCTCGGAAAAAGTGCTGTAACTTCTTCAAGTTTGCTTTGATTGGCCTGAAGCTTTGACACATTACCTTCCAGTAAAAGTGCTACAACTCGCTCATCTTTGCTCTGATTTGCTTGAAATATGGGCTCTAAATTGCAGAAGCGTCAACCTTTGTAACTGTGAAATCTCCTCGGAACAGGTGCTGTATCTCCCGCAATTTCGCTCTGATTGCAGATTCTTGTTGTCAGATAGGTATCATACCTCTAGTGCGAGTTTTGAACAGCCCGCAAACAGTAGACGATTTGCAAGCTTAAAATGAATCGGTTAGTCAAATGTAAAAGCAGTGAACAACAGTCGAGCACTTTGAAACACTTTTGAGGAAGTTTGTATGTATATAGTGTGTTAATAAAGGGTCTTTCAAAAGTGACGCCTAGATGTCAGTTGTAACGTATCTTGATGACATAAATCATTTTTGATGTTCAATAGAACAAGGCGGTAAAATTATTGAAACTTTGTATGAAATCTTTAAAAACAACATATCCGAAATTCGTGAAAATAATCGCCCGAAAATAATCACGAATTTCCGTGTTGGTAAAAAAATTTTAAGAAACAAAGAAGATGTATTCCCTTAAATTTTTGCTACTGGTGTATCATATGCTATCAAATTTTCTTTATCCTTGAATTATAAGATGATTGTGTAATTTCTCAATCATAGTAAGGAATACAGAATAACGAATATGATTGATTGGAAAATACACCAACGGCACTTAAAGTTTCATACTCAGAAAGATGTTATCAAACAACTTTTAAAGTCATAAACTATGAACCACAGGCAAGTCGACCGTCACTACAAGTGTATATTTAAAACCATTCTTATCAAAAAAAAGTTGTATCAATAAATAAAACCTAAAATAAGATATTTGAGTGACGGCTTTAATTATTTTTTGTTTACTACTTTTCTTATATCTACAAGTAATAATTACAACCACCCCGCAGTGAACAGCCAAACTACGCACCAAACTGCTGAGAAAACCTTTTATTATTAGGTTGGGAAATAAGTTTGTAGCGTTTTTACCGAAAACTTTTATTTAAATAAAAAACAACAATCAATTATACATTCGCCGTTGCTGCTTACAACCTCTTCACACCTCTCGACCAATTTCTTGATGCAGTTTCGTCAAAAGTCGTCTGGTCTGGAGTCAAATAATTTGTTGAGCCAGTTTTTAAGGACCTCTTTGTGTAACTTTATACGGTTTGGCAGGGAGCGAAAAAGATAGTAATCGATCGGTGTAAGGTCCGGAGAATACGGCGGTTGCTGAAGGACCTCACACTCGCACTTTTGCAACTTGGGGCCTGGCGTTGTCGTGAAGGAGTATGGTTTGACCATGTCAATCAGGTGTTTTCAGTCGAATAGACTCATTCTCGCGATGTAGCTGGGCAATGTAGAGCTCATTGTAGATAGTGACATTATTTTCGAACATTTCCCAGTGCACCATGCCCTCCCAGTCCCACCAAACATACACATCTTCGGATGAAGATCCGGCTTGACTCTCGGCTTTCTCGTATCTCCTGGAGCCACCCACTCCTTTTTTTGCTTCAGATTGATGTATAGGCACCATTTCTCATCTCCTGTGTCGATTCGGTACAAAAACCTCTGTTTATGATCGCGTGTTGCTCGATGGCGAACAAGATGCTGAGAAGCAATTCGAAGGCAACATTTTCGGTTTTTTTTTCGTTGACCTCGTGAGGCAGCCAGGCTCCCAATTTTGCGGTAAGTCCTGTTGAATGAAGGAGATTGAGAATCGTTTTATTATCGCAGTTCATTTTTTCCACCAATTCATGACTGGTTTGATAGCTGTTCTCCTTCAAAAGTGATTTTAGACGCTCTTCATTGAATTCGAGAAGGTATTCCGCTGCAGACCATTTTTGGTCTTTGCAAACTATTTTCGTGCTGTATACTCACCAATGACATCTTCTCCATACCCGTCGCAAATGTCTCGAGTTGCTTCGGTAAATACCTCGATGAAAAGCAAATAAGAGCAGGTGTCAAAAATGTTGCCTCCAAGATATACTACTTCTAAGCCACAAAACTAATAAAAATTAAATAGCTCAAAAATACAATTAACATAGTTTTCTATCGCCAAACAGCAAACAAATCCTTGTAAAATAAAAGAAAATATAAAAACGCTATTAACTTATTCCCCAACCCAATAAATCGTGAACTGAAGAAACGGGCCATATTAGTTCGAGAGTGACTAGAACTGTAGCAGTTACAAAATAGCCAATTAGAGGTGTTCACAGACCAAATATTCCTGAATTACTATAAATAAGAATGATTCAAATGATAAGAATGCCCGCAATGAGGATTAGGGAAATATATTAGAAATACTGATGAACTAGTTCACTAACTTGTGAGTGATTCCATTCCAGGTCTGCCGTTCTGATTTAAAAAGCGAACTATTCTAAAAATCATCTTCACATCGTTTGAGTTCGTCTTGAAAATATAAATTTAGTCCTGCAAAAAGAGTTTACTTATTATAAATAATTGTAAAGTTATTAAAGTTTTAAATTTTCACGTTTTGCAGTATCTACAGCAATTTCCACAAAATCCTGATGAAGAAAGTAGGTATCTGTAAAAATAAATACTGGGCACTTTCTACAAGTTTTCAAACTTTTTATAGCGGACGGTATAATTGGAGAAGTTTTTCCGTGGGCCAACGTCGAAATCAATCAACGTTTGTGTATTAATTCCACTGATGCAGCTCGAATAAAAGAAACTAAAGCTGAGGATGATTGGTATGTCACTCCAAATAGCTGCCCTAAAGAATAATCACCTCAAATGTGTAAAATAACTATCCGTTTTACACTGGATCTAAACATCTTTCTAGAATGACTCCAATAAGAAACACATTTCTAATGTCCTGCTTGCGATTTGTTAATAAAGCAATACGCATACAGCAATAAAGTTTAAAACAGAGTTTTTATTTCAGTCTTAAGCATAAGGGGTTAGGGGTAGTCAGAATAAAAAAAAATGGATTTTTTGTTGTGGCATTTTCTTAAAATATAATACCTTCAAAATATTGTGTGAAAATTTGAAGTGAATCCGACAAATACTTTTCGAGATATTTAACAATTGGCAAAGGACGCTCGGGCGCTCCGGAACGTTGGAGAGCGTGTGAACTGGTGGTCACTGTAACTTAAAAACCGCTTGGTAGATTTCAATAAAATGTATACTGCTTTTGAAAAACATAAAAAATTCGTGCTTGATCGAAAGATCTTTTTACAAAAAGTTCGATTTTTTTTAAACAATTAATTGTCGGTTTTTTTTTCGAATATCTGACAAAGACATTCAAGACATACAGGGCGCTTTCAACAACATCCTACCGGAGGCCATAACATGCGCAACGACTGATTTGAGTGTCGCCGAGGGCCTTGTGAAACTTACAGAACAGTTGCTACTATGCAGTGTCGAAATTTCGACGTTGGACCCCTCGACGATACTCAGATCCGTCAAGAGGGGCACCCCTCAGGGCAGTGTACTTTCTCTTCTGCTGTGGATTCTGGCAATGAATCAATTGTTGAAGAATCTAGAGGAAAGGAGGATACACGTAGTGGCCAACGCTGACGATGTTGCAATATTAATAAGGGAGAAATTCCCAGGTACCCTCTGCAACATAATGTAAAATGCTTTGAACGATGTAAGCCGGTGGGCTGCATCGAGTGGTCTTGGGATAAATCCCAACAAAACAGAACTAATCATGCTCACCAGAAAATACAGGATACCTGTTTTAAGCCCCCCTATCCTTGAGGGAATCACACTATCAATTAGAGAAGAGGCGAGCTACCTAGGACTAGTATTAGATAGGAAGCTACGATTAATGATAGAGTAAAAAAAGCAACCACAGCACTCTATACATGCAAAAGAATTGTGGGGGCAAAATGGGGCCTAACCCCAAAAATAGTACACTGGCTATATACAGCAGTAGTCTGGTGGCCAACGGTCGAGAAAAGAACAACAGTAAAATGCCTAGAAAGTATTCAAAGGGGTACTAATCTCTGAATAACAGGAGCACGATGAATGTCATGCTGCACTTTTTACCGACTGAGGCCTACAGCAAACAGCTGGCAGCGAAATCGGCACTATCTGAAGAGGTCACGCAAGAATACTAGACGAATACCCCTTCCTACATCAAATGACAGACCTCTGTAGCTCAGTAGAGTTGCATTTAAACACACCTTTATCACAACCTTCCCAACGAGAGAAGATTGAAACAATGGGGTAATGGACAATAGAAGTGAAATCAGCATATATACTGATGGTTCCAAGCTGAATAATCAAGTAGGCGGAGGCCTTCACTCTGAAGAAATGAATTCCATCATCTCACTTCGGTTACCGGATCACTGCAGTGTATTTCAAGCTGAAATATTGGCTATCAGGGAAGACCCGCTAGCCCTAAACAAAAGTGTCCTCACAACAAGAGATATAAACATATATTCAGATAGCCATCGGCCCTGAAAGCTTTAAAATCGCCTAATATTAACTCGAAGACAGTAAAAGAATGTATCGACGTTGTGACAGAACTATCACAGTATTTTGTAATAAACCTGCTCTGGTTGCCGGGTCATAGAGACATAGAAGGCAACTGCAAAGCAGATGAACCAGCAAGATTGGGTACCACATTACGGATGCAACCAGACAAAGCGAACATACCTATAGCATTAGCAACTTGTAAGATGATTATAGTTAAAACACTATCAGTGCCGCCAACAGGCTATGGTCTCAGTCCCTAACCTGTGCAACTAGAATGGCATGGCCGGAATGGAACATGGGCTGCACAAACCGACTGTTGAAACTAAGCAGAAAAAACATGACAAATCTTTTCGTGGACAGGGCATTGTCTGATTGGCAGGCAGACTGGGAGCGCCCTATAACGACTATTGTAGAAGCTGTAACGACATCGAAGAAGAAGAGACTATAGAACACTTGCTATGCGGGTGCTTGGCTCTGGATAGAAGAAGGTTTAATATTTTAGGAAAAAGTTCGCTGAATAACTTGGCAGAAGTAGCCAATAAAAAAATAACAAGCCTTGTTAGATATATCAGAGCCACAGGTTGGTTCAATGAGCGCAATGTAGAGTGAGGAGAGGGGATAGGCCCGGTGGTATCACAATGGGCCTACAGCAGGCCTAGGTGTGTCAACCGACAACCACTATACCCACCTACCTACTTTTTTTAAATTTTGTCAGAGGATATGAAAAAACAAAAAAAAAATCAAAATGAATAATTAAATTTTTAAGTTTAATATCACGTTAAAATGAATAATAAAGCATTCAAATTATTAAATAAATATTCCGAACTGGCATTTTTATTATATGATGTTTGGGTCTAAGTGCGAATCTAATGTAAGTTTAAAAGTGGGTGTCGTTGTTTCGACGAAGATTCTTTTTACCGTCTTAAAAATATGAATGGCCTTCTAGGGTTAGTAGGATTTTTAATATCGAGTAAATTTGAAGTTGTTGATAATTATGCTAGTTACTGGACTTTAAAGAGGATTGGTCGGCGAGTATTTGTAATCAGACCAAAGATCTTCAACGAATAATAACAAAGCAAAGCGTCAAAATGGAAACATTCTTGCCGATAAAATAATTTGCATCAAAAGTTTAATGTTTACTACAATTGAAAAGTTTTTTTATATAGTCGTTTTTTCTAACATGTAGTACTTATATTTGAGCTCTTATGACTCCATCATAATATTATATTACAAGATTTCAATGCGCGAATCGGTAAAAAGCAACGGGCCCCCACACCCTATCACAAATATGTTCCTAAGCAGTACGCAGTTCCTACATATGCAATTTTATAAAAAGACTTGACTCATACCTGGTACTCTACTCGCCAACCAAATAGACCACATATTGGTCACTAAACGGCGGAAGTTTTCAGCTTTGGACGTGCACGCCTGTTGAAGTACCAATATTGATAGCGATAACTTCCTTTTAAAATCACAATTATAAGAAAAGAAAAAGCGCAGAAAGTGCAGAAGTGGAACTTGTTCCAAAACAAGTTGTTATGTCATTATAGGGGTCGTGTTCGCATGACGGTGACATTGACACAGAAAGTCAAAACATTAAGTTGGCTTTGACGACCGCCGCCTCTGAGAGCATAGGTAACCTACCTAGGATCAAGAATACCTATTGGTTTGATACTGAATGTGCTCTATCGATAAACAGGAAAAATGAAGCCAAACAAAAATTGTTAAAAAGACGCATAAGAGGAAGCATAAAAGCATACAAAGCGGAGAGAACTACAGCCACCAAACTATGCAGGGCAAAAAAGAGGGAAAAGCAAACAGCTATTTACTGACTTCAACAAGAAATTTAGCAGAAGTTTTTACAAGCAGATTAAAACGCAGAAAACGGACTTCAAACCTCGATTCAACACCTGTAGGGATAAAGGCAGCAACGTCTTAACCGAAGATCGTGCTATCATCGAACGCTGGAAAAATTGTTTACTGACCTGTTCAACCATGTTTCAACAAGAACTCTTAACTGGCTCAGAGTCCTCACCCAAGGAAACAACAATGAGCCTGAACCGATCCTGGAGGAGCTCAAAAGAGCTATACACCGCGCAAAATCAACAAGGCCCCCTGTAAGTATAGTTTTTCAACCAAAATACTTAAAGCTTTAGTTGAAGAAGGGCTTCAAATTATGCACCGTTTTATTCTACGACTATGCCCTTTAGAATACATTCCTGAAGGTTGGCGTGTGTCCATCTATAAAACAGACGACAAAACCTCCTGTGAAAATTTCCGCTGAATCACTGAATCAGAACTTAACACGCCTTACAAGATCTTTTCCAGCATTCTTGCATCGATACTTATAGTTGCAGCAAAAAACATTTTAGGCGAATACCGTCGTCGGTTCCAGCCAGGCCGTTGAACAACAGACCAAGTTTGTTTGCTTAAACAAAACATTGAAAAATGTTATCATCGCAACATTGAAATGCATCTTTTATTCATAGATTTCTAACAAGCGTTCGAAAGCGTCCACCGCTGTAAAATCCCTGAAGTTTTTGCAAAATTGGACATCAGCGGCAAACTGGTCAATTTGGTTATGGCTACCCTGGCAAAAACTACCGGAAAAGTAGTAGCCCAGCAGTACGACTTGCTTCCCTTTCACTTTTCCTGAGGAGCCAAACAAAGCGACGCTCTCTCTACAACCGTTTTCAACTTGCTACTGCATTATGCAATTAGAGATGAGGTAAAATTTGGCAATCTCTTTAACCGCTCAGGGCAAACCTTTTCATATGTCGATAACATTGCGATAATCGCGCGAAATAAACAAATACATTACCGAACATTTTCTCAATATCGAGAAAGGTGGTGAAGAATATTCGGCGTTTGATCCGCTACGACTTCAAGATGGTATCTACCGGACATGCTGCAATAAAGAATTGCTGCAGTTATATAAGGGCGAGGATATCGCGAAATACGTGAAGTGCAAAAGACTGTGATGGTTGGACCATATTACGAAAATTGGAAATGACCGCTCCCAGAAATCAGTCATGTCATACAATCCACGTAGTACCTAAGGTACGAGGACGTTCAAAACTAACATGGTTTGAACAAGTTCTAATGGACCTGAGGATCCTGGGTGATAAAATCTGGAGAACTTTTACCGAGGCACGAGATGCATGGAGACGAATTGTGAACGAAACTAAATCTCACCACGAGCTGTAAAGCTGCCCAATGATGATGATGACGTATATTTGTACAGATGCAACATGTATTCAAATTAGGGAACCGTTTTGTCAAGACGGAGTAGGGAAGCTGCTTACTTATCTAAGCTTAATTATTCAGAGGCTGACAATTGACATTTCATGAGGTATTGCTTTGTTAAAAATATCAACTGCTGTTATTGATTAAGTATGGAAGACGAATATGCAAAGCAAACTTGTTGAAAAGTAGTTCAGAACCACCGCCGCGCAACTACCGGGTAATTCAACAAACTAAACCAATTCAATTGTACCTGTTTGCATGTAGAATTACATACAGACATGCATACATACATTTGTAATTAGGCGTGTGTGTTCACATGTAGGTGTTTGCTAGTTCCACCAGACATTCAAAGCACGGCCATTTAGCAATTATTGTAGATTTTCTTTTAATCTTTGAGTGCGCACTTCAGAAACTAATTGAAAACCGGCTACATTGAATGACAGTTAGGAAATATCCAGATAGTCGAAAGTATGGCGCATAATTCTCTTATCAGTTTTTATTATTATTTAAGTGTTTTTATGTCACTTTCAACTCAAAGCACCGTGAAATATATGGAAGTGGCAAATAACTCATAAAGTTGGTATCAAGGTGCAATAAAATGTCGAAATCTTCTATTTGTTTTCGGACTTGTTAGTATTTGATAATGGCATACCAAGATTACGAAATAACTGTAATTTTTTTTTAATTGTATATATTTATTTATTACAGATTTTGTTTTACATTTTAATTGATAAAGGTTTTTCATTTTGCAGAATGTTATGAGCAAGTAAATAACAGTAGACGTGATTTTAGTAAACCCGTCTCCCAGACAAACGAGACGCGAGCGTAATTATCATGGCATACGGATAATATGTTCTAGTATAAGGTCAAGAATTTCTGGAGTTTGTTGTTGAAACTGATTATTTACGAAAAAAATCATCAGCTGAATAAATATTTAAAAGTACACCACCGGCAATTATTTATTGCGAGAATATCGTTACCTTATTTTATTTTGGCATAGTGATCAAAATGGTCCATTACGTTGACTATTATCATCATGAGCCTAAGCCTCCCTCAGTAGCTTCGAAGTTGCAGACATCCTTAAGTCCAAAGGTCTTGGCGTCATCATCAACTGTGTCAATCGAGGTTTTCCTTGGGCGACTTCTTTTCTAAAGTGCATACAGCTTACTATCAGTCCATAAGTTCGTGCGTATTTTACCCATAATATCACTTTTGTACGATTTTTGCATACAAAAAATTATTCGCGGAATATAACGGAACTATTTATATTTTCTTTGATATATTGTGCATTCAACAATGGATTTTAATCGCGGATAGAAGCACGTGTTGTTAAAAATAAAATGGAATATTCGAACGCGTATAAGAGGCATATTTTGTATTTTTTTATAAAAGTGGTAAAAATGCAACAACTGCTGCTGCAGAAATAAAAATTGTTCACGTAGAGGATACCGTGAGTGTAAGGACTGCGCAAAAGTGGTTTTTAAAATTCCGAAGTGGTAACTGCGACGTGAAGGAAACCCTGCGCGCTTGTCGTTCTGAAGTCTTTAACTCCGACGCCTTGCTCGAACTCGGGGAAGCTGAGCCAAATTTGACAGTCGATATGATAGCTTAGAGGTTGAATTCATCGCATGGAACTGTTCACAGGCACCAGGTTCAGTTGAGAAAGGTTTCAAAGCTGGGAAAATGGGTTCCGCATATACTTTCCGTCGCCAACCTTCAGCAGAGAGTGAATTTGTGTTCTCAGCTGCTGCAACGGTTTGAAAATGAAAGTTTTTTGAACCATATCGTTACTGGTGATGAAAAATGGGTCCTTTATAATAGTCCTGCTCGCAAACGCCAATGGTTAGATAAAGATGAAACACCAGAACCGAACCCTAGAGATGGCCTTCATCCTAAGAAGATTCTCCTGTCTATTTGGTGGGATATGACCGGTATTGTTGAACTTCTGGAACCAAACCAGACGATAACTGCTGATTATTATTCCCATCAGCTATCAAACCTGAATGAGGCACTTCATAAAAATCGACCGTGTTTAGTGAATAGACGCAAAGTTTTGTTTCACCACGACAGCGCAAGACCTCATACCGCAAGGCAAACATTAGGCAAGCTGGACGAGCTCGGGTGGGAGCTAATGCCGCATCCACCATACTCTCCGGGTATTGCACCTCAATCCCATATAAGTAACAAGAACTACTCCTCAAAATAAGTTATAAAAAGGGATATCGAAGCGTATTTTGACTCTAAGGACAAACAATTTTTTGAGCAAGGAATTAAAAATTTGCCTAAACGTTGGGAAGACATTGTTAATAAAGGAGGAAAATGTATTATTGATTAATAAATACTTTGAAAATCTTTTTATTAATTTTAAAACCATCTTTAAAAAACGCACGAACTTATGGACTGACCTGATATCTTAGATCTTTTTTGCTATATCGTTGAGTTCATCCTAAGAACATGTTCAGCCAACTTAAGAAGCTGAGCTTGATATCGTATAGTCGGCGATTGGGTAGTCGTTTAGTCCTCATCTATGTATAATATTCATCGTTGTAACATAGACGATTGTTGACATGATCTATTCTATAATCGACGTGATCATCGGTCCAAGAATGCAGCGTAGGAGTTTTGCTCAAATATCTTAAGTTTTTCTTCACCCGCCTTACACATCTCCCAGACTTCAGAAGCATAAGTAACGTAAGAACTAATTATTGATTTATAGAGTTTCAGCTTCGTTCGCTTAGAAAACAACGAGGAACCTACACCATTGTATAGTTAAAAGAAAGCCTCTTTCCAGGCCTGTAGCTTCGCACTAACTTCTAGTTTGGATGTTGCGTCCGCAGAGATGATGGATCCAAGATATTTGAACGACGCCACCCATATGCCAGATTTAGTGTTAAGTTCATAATTTGGTTAGAAAAAGATCTGAGAAGCCTTAGTACTCGAGGAAGAATACTAAGGTTAACTTTCGTCAGAAGAAATGGGATAGAAAGGCTAAAAACCGATCCTGCGGACATTTTTCTACGACTAACAAGAGTGGAAAGATCGATGCGCTTTAAGCGACGACTGTATGAGATAAGACCATACAGGGGGACCGGGAAAGTTCTCCTAGTTATTGAAGGGTATTATTATTTCGATAATTTATGATTTAATTATATGACGCATTAGAATGTGAGGGTGTTTCTCATTAGTATATGTTTTATTGCTCACGAGCGGCGATCAAAACCAGTTCAAGAGCCAAGTTACACAGTTAAAAGAAGAAAATCCAAAGATTCAAGCCAAGTGATGTTTTTACGTATACTTTCCAGGAGCACGGTGTTTCAAATCTACCACAGATGAATCGAAGTAGACTAAAGAAAAATACAATGCTTAAAAAACAGTGAGGCATGCACACATTGTGGGTTTCGCGACCAAATTGTTAGCCTACTTAGTGAGTCTATTCTATAATATTACATTATTCCTAGAATATTGATTGCGAGCCGTTATTTTTTGGTTTAGATGTCTCAAGTTGTTTTAGTATATTCCTCAAATTAAAGCAAATCCTTAATCAAATGCCTTAACATATTAAATTACTAAAATAATTACCTAAATTAAAGAACTTTTTAAACTAAAATAAAGAAGAATTCGTTCCTCATTCGTTTGTTGAAAAAAAAACAAAAAAAAGTATCCATTCATTTTTTGCAGTTGAAAGAATATGCTAAAAATCTAACAGTCTAGTTAGGTAATTTACATAATAACTAGATTTTGAATTATGAAGACAATATAAAAACCATTTAAAAAGACTTTTGGAATTTTTTAAAATCTAGAAACAAAGTACTCTATCATTTCATCTGCCTCATTTTTCAATGACAGAAGTGTGAATAATAAAGTGGCTAACCTCTTCGCCGGTTTATTTAAATCCAATTTATTCTCTGTCTCTTAGTGATTTTGAGTTGACTTTGAATCTGATATTGCCAAGAGTATTGCTAAACTAAAGAAAACTTTGTAAACAGATGGCGACGATCTTTCGGCGTTGCTGCATAAAAATTGCGTTTTGCCTTTCCATCCTCTCCATTTGATCTTCAACAAATCATTATCAATTAATTGATGATTGGAAATTGGCTCTTATTTAACCAATTTTTAAAAGCGGAAACAAGATTAAAGTGAGCAATTATAGAACAATTTTTAAGCTTTCGACTACCTCTAAGTCTAGCGACCGAAGGCTTTGATTGTCCCAACCAGTACGGCGTCATCCATGGTAGATCGACCATTTCAAATGGCTGTTTGGCTATTTTCCCAGAAGACTGGATATCAACTTTTCAGAAAGGTTTCTAGGTCGATGTTGTATACACGGATTTCTCTATGACTTTTGACAGAGTTTCGCATTCAATCCTTGTTAAGAAATGTACCATGCCTTGGCTTCTATTCCATATTTTCTCATTGGTTGTAGTCCTATCTCTTGAATCGTAGATGTATGGTGGTTGTTGACAATGATCAGTCATATCTTTTTCGTGTCATCTGGAGTCTCCCAAAATAGTATATTAGGTCCTTTGCTATTTGTCTTGTTTATCAATGACATAAAAAACTGTTTTTCATATGCCAAGTTCTTCTTTATGTTGATGACCTTAAAATTTATTAATTAGAACAAACTCATTTGACCCTTTTGCTTTCCTCCTTTAAAAGCATCTTATTTTTTCAGATATCCATGTTAATTTGAGCCTTTGTACTTATAAGTTGCAAAACTGGCTTTAGTAATACGTGGATCACTGAATTATTTTGACTACCGCTTGTTAAATACAAGAGCCCTTTTTGCTTTATTATTTATTTATTTATTTATTTCAAGTAATAATTAGTCAAAAATAAATAAATAAGAAATCTTACAGACTAATTTTTCTATAGAAAAATAATCTCTATCTATAAAAAAATTATGATTTGGGGAGATATACCATTACATTTTAGTTCTAACGGGTGGGCCATATAGCGTTTGATTTTTGAACCACCTATTTATTTGAGAATGGTAACACAAATGACATGTCAAATGTGTTCATAATTTACTTAAAGGTTTAACATTTACGAAATGGGACGCTATACGCTTGAATAAAATTGGGAAATATTGAAGACCTATTTCCAAAGTGGTGAGTCTTCTTCTTCTTTTCTGATTTTCACATCGGTGGCTACGTCAGAAAATCCACACGTTACTGTAGAGAAGCAAATGCATCCACAACGAGTCACTGTTTGGTGCGGTTTTTGGTCTGGCGGCATCATCGGGCCATTTTTTTTTCGAAAATGAGCGAGGAGCCGCGGTTACAGTAAATGGCGAGCGTTACCGTGACATGCTAAACGAGTTTTTGTTTCAAAAAATTGAAGAGGTTGACATGGACGACATTTGGTTTCAACAGGACGGTGCAACTTGTCACACTGCCAAAGTTACACTCGAACTTTTGGCTACCGTTTTTTAATTCCGATATCAATTGGTCGCCTCGGAGCTGTGACTTAAGCCCGTTGGACTATTTTTTGTGGGGAGCCGTTAAGTACAAATGCTATGCGAACCATCCGGAGACGATTGATGCTTTAAAACACGAAATCGAAGTTGACATTCATGAAATTGTAGCCCAAACAAACGAAAATGTGCTTAAAAATTGGGTTGATCGAATGACCAACTGTAAAGCCAGTCGTGGCAGTCATTTGAACGATATTATTTTTCATTCATAAATGACAATGTTCAATCTTCAAAATAAAAAAAAAGTTTGAAAAAGTATTGATTATTTTTTTTTTTTATAGCCCATTCAAAAAGCAAATTTTACATGGCCCACCCTATATTACTTATAGGCATAATTAAGAAAGTTTACGAAGGAGAGTAAAATCAATTTCAAAATATTTCCAGATTGTTTTGAATTCTATCAGGAATCTCGTGGTGGGTGTTCTTCTTACACATGTGTAAATATTAGCTTGAACTATGCTTTCTTACGCACCTTCCTTAACCTGTACGAGTTTTTCGTCTTCGGTGGCCCCCAGTAAAATTGTCTGTTCAAATTTCTGTGAAACAGCTTAAGCATCTAACTACTTTTATTAATGAGCTGATCAAAAATTACCAAATAAGTCAGAGATAGAGAATTTAAATGTACTACCAAAAAATGTCTCATTAAATTTCATTTTAGAAGTTTAGGAACAGAAATTACATTTGTAGCTTTTTTACGCATAATATTTTCTATAAACTATTTACACTTTCGCCCAAAATTTTAAAACTTTTACGCTCCGCTCGAACCAACCAACTGTCTCCGACAAAGTTGATCCGCATCTTTGCCAAAAAAAACACTAGTTGGTGGATCCGAAATTTAAATAACAAAAGTAGTTTTTCCATTTTTCTTGCAGGCAAAATATTATTTGTCAAAATTTGAAATTTCTATAATAAACCAAAGAAAACTAACTATTAAACTAAAAAATCCATTATTTTGTCGGTAGATGGCTGAAGTGATCGACATCTCATAAAG
Source organism: Anastrepha fraterculus (assembly GCA_037575425.1). Lineage (NCBI taxonomy): Eukaryota > Metazoa > Arthropoda > Insecta > Diptera > Tephritidae > Anastrepha > Anastrepha fraterculus. The sequence continues at coordinate 81,927 of JAYXIM010034177.1, read as the reverse complement.
CATCGATCAAGCAATTTAAAGTTTATGCTCGTTGTCAAGGTGACATTTCACTCTATAAAAATTCATGTGCTGTTTTTTGTTTGTTCTATTCAGTTGAGAGAGGATGTTTACAATGGAAGTCAACAAAGTGAAAATTCGGTACATTTTACAGTTTTTCTTTGATAAACACGAAAATGCAAGCCAGGCCCCTGAATGAGTGAATTGTGAATGGTGTTTATGGTTACGATACTGTAACAGCTAATTTCGTACAATTTTAGTTTCGTTGATTCCATTCAGGCTTTTTTGAGGTTATAGATGCACTTCTCACAGGCGAAAATATCGATAGAATCACAGAAATAATCGAAGTTAATCGTCATGTTAGCAGTCGTAGTAATCCCCAGGAGCTAAAGATCCACTATAAAACAGTTTTAAACCATTGTGCAAAAATTTTACGGAAAAATAATGGAGTTCTTTTCCCCCAAACAATAATTATAATAATTGGCGTATTCTCCCTTTCTTAGGTATTTGGCCGAACTCCTTTTCCAATTTGTGAGGTGCGAGTTATTGTTTTTCCATAAATGAAAGGACCGGGCCTATAGTTTTATGCTACCCCCGAACATCAGATGTTTTTTTATGAGGAGAAAGAAAAAAACTTTTTTTATCATTTAATGTTTCATGCCCGTGATTTCTAGCCTGGGCTCTACCGAATGGAAATCACCCACCAACCTTTTTTTTGCATGCAAAATTTAAAATAAAAAAGTAGTGTTGCCTTTTCTTTTTATAGGTAAAATATTATTTCTTAGAATCTGGTATTTCCATAATAATCTGGTCAGTCAAGAGCCCCAATCCTAAATCTATAAAAAACCATTGGTATGCGTGATAACTCAAATAAAAAAGTGATGGGCCCAAAACTTTAGCTGCGTTTTGTCAGTTCAGATTGTTGAAGAAGTTTGATATTAAATCAAAAATTAAAATATTTGAAATATTGTTTTATTCCTAGAACAATTCCAGTATCTGCTTGGCAGCCCTGTTCATGATGTGCAAACTGCACTTGAGTAAAGTTGGCCTAATTGAAAGCAAACGGAAAGACAACAAACAGAGCGAAAATGTGTCAAAAGAGTAAATTAGAGAGCGAAAGTGGGAGAGAGAATGAGAGACAGCGAGACGGAGGGAAGCAATACAAATTCGAGTTGTTACATTTTGAAAAGCGTGACATTTCAAATATAATATCAGCTCAGCGCACGTTTATGAGCGAAAGTTAATATTCTCCATATATTTGTAATTTTATTTTAATTTTACTTTTTATACATTAATTGCATATGGTAGGTACATCAATGTGTCATATCACATCTGCTCGGCCTTTCAAAGCATTTTGAAATTTCGCAATGTGATTTATAACTACATACATACTTACATGAACACAAGTCGCGTCTACCTCCGGCCGGTCTTCCTATTGTGAGTGTGGCACACTTCATTGCGACTACCATACGAGCGACCCAACTTCAGAGCCTTTCGGGAGAGTTCGGGTAACGACAAACAACTCGCCATATCCTGCCGCGGCTTTTGGGTTGCTATTTTGCACTCCCATTGCGATAGTGACAGCAGTCGTGAAAAGTAACTCGTACGCACAAGTTCGGTTAGGATTTAAGAAAGCGCGTGAACTCATTTCTAATCTGTGCTATGCTGTGCTGTGCTAATGGACACAATCAGCCACTACAAACATTAAAGCTTTCCAACTACTATTGTACATACTAATGCTATCTATTTAGCAATGGAACGCCAGGCAGCTGTTACATCAGTTTCTCAACTGTTTCTGTTTTGTTTTCTGTTTTTTTTAATGTGAAGTGTTGCGAATATCTTTGACAACAATATAACAAACTACTACTATTTTACTAATCTACTACTATTGTAATTACTGTTGTAACTTTTACAACTATCTACTACTATTTTATGCTGTGAACGCTGTGTACTCAACGGCTGGCAATATTTTGAACAATTTTTTTTTAACCGATTTTGGAGAGTAAAATTTTGTAAAATAAAAAGTAAATTACCGTTCGTATTAATGTGAAAGGACTTCACAATTATCCTATTTAAATAAAAACAAGTGATTACAGTGAATTTTGAATGATTTAGTCTGTGAAATATCAGATTTTTTTCTCATGGAATTTAATTGATTTTACAATTAACCATTAAATCTAAAAATACGTACAAAATAATTAATGACAAGTTTGAAATATATCAACATAAAAGTACACACAAACCAGCGCTGCAACCTAAAATACTGTAGCAGCAATGCAATCTCTTTATCTCGTAGTGAAATTGCTTTTCGCATATTTCTAATCCAACCGCGACTCGCATAAAACTTGAAACGAAAAATGGAGCAGAGTAACCAAAGTGGTGCTGAAAAATGAAAGTCCATAAATTTCATATAAAGTAGCCGCCCAAAAAACAACGAACGCCCCAAATAGGCGAGTAACACAAACAAAAAAGAACGCAAAAACAAAAACCGAAAATAAAAACAAACAAAAACAATTGCAACAACACTAACCGATATCAAAAACGAAGCTCAAATAGTACGTATGCAACTCAAATGCAGATCTCTTATTTAAGCGTTGCATACATTTGGGCGGTAACGCGTACCATCTTCCGCACATTTCACTTCTAAACGTAAAAAGTGATGAAACAAAAAGTTTGGTAAAAAAAACTTCGAAGTGCAATCGCAGCGAAATCCTTCCAAACGCAGAGTGTGCAAAAAAAAAAACGAAGAAAAATATTGTCGAAAAAACATTGCAGCGCTGCCAAAGAAGTGCAAGAAGAGTAGCCGGCGTATATCGTGGTGCTATGCAGTGTTTGTTGTTGGCCGTTGGTGTGCTTTTCAGAACTTGTGTATGTATGTGTGTGCGTGTGTTAGTGTGCGAGTAAGTATGCGCTCCAGTTTTGCGGACCAGCAACGACATGCCGACAAACTGGTCGACCAACCAACGGATCGACTGATGGTCTGGCATGTGGCGGTCGACGACATTTGAACCGTATTTTAGGTGTCGCTGCTGCATTCACTAACACAACGCAAACACGCACACATATATATATATAAATATATATATACATATCATATAAATATTTACATGCATTTACACATATATACATACAAATATATATATATACTTTAATAGGCACGCGCACATTTACTCACATTTTAGTCACGTTTTGTTGGTTATCTTCCGTTTTTTTTTTAATTTTTGCCTAAAAATTTTCCCACTGCTGATGTTGATGTTGCTGGTGTTCCTGCTGCAGTTTCTGTCAATGTATCCTCTGCTATTTGGCTTACTTTGCTTTGCGGCGAAAGAGCAGCCGCACACGTTGCACGTGGCATGCATTGCCTCTCTGCTGTTGCGGCAAGAGGTGGTGGCGGCGGTCCATTGGCATAGTTCCATTGCGTCCCGTGAGACCGCAGGTCACAGACACGAACTCTTATGCTCAGTATATATATATGTGTGTAGGTATAGGATAGTGACATATCCAAAATCGCTTAAAATAGCTACATGAAAAACGATGTGGCACAGTATGTTGTACTTTGCAACTTAGTAGATTAAAATAAGTAACAGTTTTAAGTTTCAGATAAATGGGACCAGTGGTCCAAACACTTTATTTCTTGTATGTCATATGAGAATATTATCTAATGTATATTAAGACCTGAGTTAGAAAAATATTCACTTTTTGTAATTATGAGGAATTGAAAAAAAAAATATATAATATATGCACTATATTTTTCAATATATTATATTAGGTGGCGCTAAATTAATCATTCAGTTTTATTTTTGGACATTTGCTTTTACCAAACAAAAATAAATCATTTTGAGTGCTTGAAGTCTTTTTTTGGATCTTTAGCGCTCCATTACTTGTCTGTTTGTATACTGCAGCTATTCAGCTTACTAAATATGATTGACTTGCCACGCCATTTGCGAAAAGTTATAACATCTTTCGATAGGATAATTTGTATAAGAATCCTGTGCCGTTGTTCATTTATGGACCCAATAGGTGCCGCCATTTTCCAGATCTAATCTATTTTTGAACTAAATTTTTTTATATTTATTTCAGAAACCTTCCATCCCATTTCGAAGATGCGATACTTTTGAACCCGATAAGTGGCGCTGTTGACACAGCAATTGCCACAATATACTATTGTAATAACTTTTGCATTTGTGGAATAACATCAAACCTTTTGCTGGTTAGGTCACGTCGTGCGAATGGACATAAACGCTCCGGTTCTCACTGCGTTGAAAGGACCAAGTGGAAAAGGATTTCTAGAAAAAAAGTACCATTTATAATTTTTTTTATTAATATTTATTGCAGTCTAGGTTGAAATTTCATTTTTCCTAGTGTTATTTTCCTTGGTAAGCGGTAAAGTGACTTCTTAGTCAATGTCGAAAAACTGTCGAACTGTCGAAAAGCTGCCTAATATTTTCACCATAAACGTCCATAATTTTTTCCTTCTAACATTTCTCGTTAAATATTATTAGCAAATCATTTGTGAAAATAAAAAAAAATAAAAAATTTTTTTTTTAATGAAATTGTTTAATACCCAAATACTAATTAATTCGAAACCCCATTCAATATTTACGCTATACCAAAAATTTAATATTTACGCTTATCGTTTTTTTCAAAAATATTTGTTAAAATTTTCATTGCTTTTTTTTCATTCCAAATTTGCTTAGCTAATTCAGTTACAAACATAATAACTTTGAAAATGGTGTTAGTCGACTTTCCTCAAAGATATACTAGGTACTATTTAGTTCCAAATTTTATATGTGTGGCAACATTGTAAATAACGTAAACATTTTGATAGTTCCCAGAATTGTGGTTTTTCCTCGTTTATTATAGAATATAAAGTCATCCAGGTGTAGCCAAGAAATGGCTCTTGCTGCTTGAAGCATTTAGAAAATGTAACATGTAATAGCCTACAGCGATATATGTACTGGACAAAATAGAAATTTGAAATTGGCTTTAATGTGGCTTAAAGTTGCTCAGTCCCCGAAGAACGGCGTCGAAATTCTTCTTCTTGATTGGCGCGATAACCACTTCCGATTTTGGCCGAGTTTAACCAATCGCGCCCGTCATTTCTTTCACGTGCTAACGCCAGTTGGAAACACCAAGGGATTCCAAGTCCTTCTGATCTTTTCACCTGATCTTTTCAACGTAGAGGAGGCCTTTCTCTTCCTCTTCTACCACCAGTTGGTATCCCATTGAATACTTTCAGAACCGGAGCATTTGTATCCATTCGGACGAAATGACCCAACCAACGTAGCCACTGGATCTTTATTCGCTGCACTAAATCTATGTAGACGTAAAGCTCATAAAGCTCATTGCCTCGCCTGCGATACTCGCTGCCGCCAAAGTATAAAGATTAAAAAATTTTTCGTAGAATTTTTCTCTCAAACACTCCAAGTGATATCGTTATTGGCAGAGAGCCTTATAAGGTGTTAGTTTTGTTTGTCGAGAGAGGACTTTACTACTCAATTCTATACTTAATCCAAAGTATCATTTGTTGGCAGGGAGACTCCACGCTGGATTTCAAGGCGGACATTTTTATCGGTGTCAATACTGGTACTTAAATAAATGAAGTGTCGTACGAGTACAATCTCAAAATCATCGCGTAGAGTTTATCGACCCCACTTTTTTATATTTTAGGCACTTTTATATACCAAATGACATCGATTTTGGAAGTATCGAGAGTATATATATATATATTTGGCGCGTGCACCCTTTTCGGGTGTTTAACCGAGCTCCTCCTCCTATTTGTGGTGTGCGTCTTGATGTTGTTCCACAAATGGAGGGACCTACAGTTTCAAGCCGACTTCGAACGGCAGATATTTTTATGAGGAGCTTTTTCATGGCAGAAATACACTCGGAGGTTTGCCATTATCTGCCGAGGGGCGACCGCTATTAGAAAAATGTTTTTCTTAATTTTGGTGGTTCACCGAGATTCGAACCAACGTTCTCTCTGTGAATTCCGAATGGCAGTCACGCACCAACCCATTCGGCTACGACGGCCGCGAGTACTATAAGAAAAAAAGATTTATTGTATGCCCCTAAAGACTATTTAGTACACTAGCATAAAACAATGCCGAAAATATATTACAAAATTTATTTTGCATGAAATGAAACAAGCTGATTTTGTTTCTACAAAATCCTTGGAAGATACGATTCGAAGAAGGCGAAAAAATATCAATGGGGAAGAAGTAAATTGGTTGAAGATATGTTGGATAAGGGATTTGAAGGGCAAAACAAACACAATGTTCTATAAAATCTCATTGAGTGAAAATGAAAGTTAACTTTACTGCTCTCACGGGAAAGACTACTGAGCTTTAGAAATATAGTACTAACACGTTTTATGATCATTGCAGATCCATCAAATTGGAAAAATTTATAGGTATGATTAATTTATAGCCCCCTCTAAGACTTCATGACTATTTTCCAAAACTTGATCTTAATGAAAAAAGTTAAAATATATTAGTAATAAAAGTATAAAAAAATTTTGGTTGAACGGTAAATGTTGAAATGAATTAGTTTTATCTTGTAATTTTTTTATTCTTGACGTATTTAATAAAAATTTCCTAAAAAAGAAATCGGTTCGCTTCAACTGAGATCCCGTAGTTAATATTTTGGAAATGTCAAATGTGGTTAAAGTCCATTTGAAGTCATTAAAGTATAAATTTGTGTTAACCACCGTAAGAAAAGTATTATATCATAAATTTAAATCAATTTAATATTGAAAAAAAAAAAAATTGCAAAGCTAAATTAATAGAAGAGAATAAGAATTCCAAGTAGAAAAGAATGGAGGGGAAACGAGCGCCCCACATCTGATAGCCCAGTCGTTTATACAGTTGGCTCAAAGCATGTTTTCGCGAAGCCTAGCACTAAGGCCCCTTCCTTGTTTGTCAGGCCGCAGCAACAGCTTCTTAGCTGAGTTTTTAGTGATTATGAGCGTTTAGACTAACTTGGAAAATAACCACTAGGAGAAGACGCATACATACATCCTTACTCACTGTACCGATAGATTGGCTGCAATTTATTCTACACTTCTAGAGGAACAAAATCCATCAACTGAGTTACAGAGGTATAGAGGACAACTACAAGACATATTAACTTGCTAAGGCAAGTATAACCACTGGGGATTCTTTCTAAGAAACACGCATTAATTTGTTATTCTGGTATGCCAGTTGTCAAGTGATGCTCAGAGATTTCAGTCATCAACAAGCAGGTGAAAGATTGAAATAATATCGATTTTGCTGGTAAATGAGGATCGAAAACGAGCACAACTCCTTTTACTCTCTAAAAACAACTGTAAGAAAGGAGGAAACGTGGTCTTCATGTCATATACATATAACTATCCTGCACAGTGAATCGCCTCCTCTAGTCGACGTAAATCAAATGGCGGATATCAATTTAAATTGCATAATGAGGTGATAGGATTTATGAGCTGTACTGGATGGCTCAGGTTTGGGATCGAATGGATGTATCACAATGAACCTTTATTTTTGGTTAAAGTGTGCCCATTTCCCCAGCACCCCACCTACTTATCTAACCCCTCCGATAGAAGCGTTTCTGAAAGAAACATTTTATTAAAGAAAAAGTTGTTTAACGTAGAAATGTGCAAAGTATCGAACTTCTGTCGGGCCTGTCAAGCAGCCAAAGAGTTCATGTCAATTTTAGGCACGATTTTATTGGCACACTACCGTGCAATGCACTCGATTGACCGAATGGGCAACCGACCTGTCTTTCGCCGTTTGGCACGCATTCTTTCCGCGTAGACAGGTAGACAGAAAGGGCTGACGGCGACGTTGAGGGCAATTCGGAAGTTCGGAAACTTTTTGGTGTGAACAGGAAACAACAACAAAAGCCACAATTACAACGGAAGCGCACCTTGCTGCAACGGTGAAATGCTTAAATAAAACATAAACAACAACAATGTACAAAAGAGCAACAAATGCAACAGCAGTAACAGGAGTGACTGCAATAGCACAACAGCGAAATACAGGATTGTTAAGTAAATGAACATAACTACGTAAAATACAGTAAAAACAAATGAGAAAACAAGACAGATTAAGACAGGTGAAGGAGCATTAAGCATCGGCAAAAAGGTGGCTGCTGCCACCAAACCCAGCAACAATAACACCAACAAGTATTTAACTACCACAACAACGATTGTGTAAAGTAGATAAAAATGAAGAGAAGGCGGATGCAGCGTAGTGCAAAAATGGCAACAACAACAAGCACAGCAATAAAGCATTAGCGGAAACCTTATCTCAGTCAGCCGAGTTTAAGCATCGTTTGGTCTTGTCAGGCATGCTCACACACATACATGCTTGCACACACACATACAAGAATCTATGGGAATACCATTTGTTTTCTTACTTTTCCACTTCCTTCCTGCTACTGGTGCGGTAATTTAATAGCCAAGGTGTCAAAGGTGTCCATTGCGGCCGAAGTGCATTGGCAACTGCTGTACGCTGGCGTCATTGGCACGCCTGGTGCTCTTTCCTGCCACCACTAACCTGATTTTAAGCGTAGCTGCAAGTGCCAGACTACACAGTACTGCCACAAACTGTGCTCCAACATCTATTTTTTGTGTTCTTTTTCACAATTTTACTTTACTCTATTATACGTTTTTGCTTTATTTTTATAGTTTATGCATTTTTTATTAGTTTTTGCTTTATCATACCTACATACATATATCGCCTTTTATTTTTGTGTTTTTTTTTACATTGCTGCTTTTATTTTGCCATAGCCATACCATTTTGTTTATGTAAACGATATTTACGAAAAGTGTGTCAGCTCCAGCAATAACTACACACCAGCTCCAACAACAAGCAAGAACTGTCATTACAGTGTTCCAATGTTCCATAAGTAGAGCAAAGTAGGCAAAAGCTTTGTCAGCAGGGAGTCTGCCAACAGACTTCATAATCAGCATTATCATCATCACCATCATCAGCTATAACAAAGGCAACGAATATACTAGCCGTGGTAAGCAAAGGAGGTGCTCACCGACCGGCTGGCCATTTAGACGAAGCCTAACGTGGGCCAACTTTAGCATAAGGCATCTTCAATCAACTTCACCTCCCTTCAATTTCCCTCTGCACTTCCTGCACTGGTCAGTTTTCTTGGGAAGGGTCATCGAAAGGCATTATTACCCTTCGCCAAGCTGTACGCCTGCCAAGCTTCCAGCCAGTCACTTTGCGGGTAAGTCACTATTACTTTTTATGGCATAGAAACCAAAATTCATTTCCACTGCGTTGCGCTGCAATGCGAATAAAATAGAAATTATGATTTGCCGGAACGAAATGAGTCGGCATTCTCTTTCAACGTTTAGCGTTTGCACAATTTTTGTTAAATTTTCCATTTACCGGAAGATTCGTGTAGAAATGGATATGTTTTAAAGGAAAGCCTTGTGGGCAGAATCAAATGCAAAAAGCATAATCTTAAGCCAACGTGGCACTGACACAGGACCCATGGGAATTTCTTATTGTAAGGGGGAAATAGGGTTAATTTAGTTTATAAATAAGTAAATGTTGGTGAGAAGGAAAGAATGGAAGAAAATACGTTTTTAAACTAAATATCTTTTTTAATCATCATTTTCTATATAAACAAGCCACACTAAATATTTTTGAATCTACCGTTTGCCTTATTTGAAATGAAACTGTACCGCTTTGAAGGAAATAGGTTCCTTTAGTGTATAAATGTTAACCCCGATATATAGGGGCGTGGCATCTGACATATACATCAAAATGTGAAAACCCATGTACATATCTATAAAACCAATTAAGTTAAGGAACTTAAGCTTGGCACAAATGCATAAATTGTAAAAAAGAGCTGTTATCCAACATTTTTTGTTTACTATTTTGCTACACTCTTGAAATTTCATTTCAATCTGTCACTTCATTCTTTGTTTACAAACCATTTAGTATCGACGTTACGCAGTATTTTCTACTAAAGAAAAAATCAGGTATCTGATCAATATTTCGAACATTATTGAAAGGATAAAGTGGATTTTGAGCATCGATTTATCCTCTATGGATTCATCACTATCACTATGATACTAAATCAAAACAAGAGGCTAAGAGTGGTGTAAATCTGGTTCTTCGGCTCCGAAACGAGTTCGTGTCCAGAAATCGGCCAAGAAGTTGTCAGCATCAGTTTTTTGGGATGCGAAAGGCATTTTGTTTGTGGATTACTTGCAAACTGGCACAACAATAAATTCTAAATATTATTGTAATCTTTTAGATTGTAACCTTTTGGGGTCATGGAAAAAATTCGTAAAGAAGACTTCCAAAAGAAAAAAAAAGTTCATCAGGACAATGCATCGTGTCATAAGGGCACTCTACTTGTTGGAGCATCCATCTGTTTCCAGCCCTAAAAAAATTCATTCGAGGAAAGCGTTTTTCATCAATGATGAGGTCATAACAGCTGGGGAAGCGTATTTTGCAGCCCTACCAGATTTTCGTTCCAGGCATGGAATTCATAAATTGGAATCTCTTTGGAACGAGTGCATCGATGCTCAGGGAGACTATACTGAATAACAAAGTGTATTTTAAACCATAAAATTGTATTTTTCTTATCAAACTGGAAAACTTATTGAAAACCCTAGTAACACTTGGGCTGAAAACTCCCGGGCCTAAGACATAGATGGCAAAAGTTTCATTTCATACACCTCTTTTTCAGTTAGTATATATATACATATATATATAATTGGCGCGTACACCCTTTTTGGGTGTTTGGCCGAGCTCCTCCTCCTATTTGTGGTGTGCGTCTTGATGTTGTTCCACAAATGGAGGGACCTACAGTTTCAAGCTGACTCCGAATGGCCGATATTTTTATGAGGAGCTTTTTCATGGCAGAAATACACTCGGAGGTTTGCCATTATCTGCCGAGGGGCGACCGCTATTAGAAAAATGTTTTTCTTAATTTTGGTGGTTCACCGAGATTCGAACCAACGTTCTCTCTGTGAATTCCGAATGCTAATCACGCACCAACCCATTCGGCTACGGCGGCCGTCAGTTAGTACTAACTTTAAAAAGACAGTTGTTAAAATTTCATGATATTCTATTTATTAGTTCGCGAGTTATTGTACTAAGTGTAACGCTTCTTTTGTTATCTATTTAGAAAACAATGGATCAAAAAGAACTTCGAGTTTTAATATTACACTGCTTCTTCATGGAAGGAAAAAAATACCATTCAAGCGAAGCAATGGCTTGGAAAGTGTTATGGGAATTCCGCTCCCTCAGAAACAACAATAAAACGATGGTTTGCTGACTTCAACGTAAAGACGTGGTCGTAGAGACACCGATTATGCACAACGTAGTGGACGCCCAAACGAGGCGGTAACACCAGGAAACATCAAAAAATCCACAAACTTGTTTTGAGTGATAGCAGCATGAAGTTGGTTAAGTTACCTGAGGTCGTAAAGATAGCAAAAGAATGTGTTGGTTTTATATTGCATGAGCATTTTTACCGCGCTTGCTCACTGTTGACCAAAAACAAGAAAGTCTTGATGATGGCAAAACTACATATATGAATTGAACTACGCATTGCTCTCACATCCACCGTATTCGCCATATTTGGCTCCAAGAGGCTGCAGGCTGTGCGTAGACCTAAACACGGAAATTCTCGCCACTACGATAGCTCGCTCGAATGAAGAGGTTATCGCTGAAACTTATGCCTATTTTGAGGCAAAAGATAAATCGTTCTGCAAAAGTGTTATTGAAATATTGGAACGGCTCTGGAATGATTCATGGAAATTACGTTGATGAATAAAGCTAATTTTGAACAAAAAAAAACGTGTTTTTTGTTTGGCACGGGACTTTTCGACTCACGTGCTATATGCCGTACTTATGGTGAAAAGTGGTGGGTATTGGAATAGTCGGCGTAGCACGTGTCATACTGAAAACCTACTTATAGCTTTTCTCTGGATCCGTTTATCCCAAGGTACTGAAATCTATTTTTATGGATCGCTACCAGGGTTTGAAAAAAACTCAAATGGTCTTCAATTGATAAAACCTTCTAGCGAGCAATCTAGGTTTATGTAATTCTTCCGGACTAATTATTCAATTTTGAAGGTATACCTACCAAGGGCGTGGTTATTGAACTTTTTAATAGGAAATAACATTAAGTATACCAAGTTTCTTTGAGATTTCAAAATATTTATTCAAGTTGTCCTGACCAACCAAAGTATTAATACCCCAGCACACTTACATATAAGCACGTGCATAAAAAAGACGATGAAATGACAAGAATACTTTGCTGATGTCCTACGTTCTGTGTAATGCTTTCATATACTAATCAAAATGATGAAATATGCATACTTATGTATACGAGGGGTGCCTTTTATTTGGCAGGATTTGCCAACCCTGGTGTTGCAATCTGGCAACTGACAGCTGTATCGCAAAGTTTGACATTTTTTGGCTTTTACGTACTCAGAACGTTTTGAAATACCAGCGCTATTTGTGTTGTTTACAGTAACTTAAAAGATTAATCTCGGCCCAAAAACGGAATTAAATCGTGAACATTTTCGTGCGATTATTTTTTACAACTTTCGACGTGGATTAACTCAGCAACATTGCATAGATGAACTTAATTCATTTTTGGCGATAAAGCTCCATCAAGGACCAGTGTTTATATCCAAGACGAGTTTCGTGAAGGTCGTCCAAAATCAGTTGTTGTTCCGAAAACCATTGATGCTGTGCACGAACTGATATTGCAAGATCGTCATGTGACCTATCGTGAGATTGAGACAATCTTAGGCATTAGTGGGACCAGGATACATTCAATATTGCATAAACATTTGAATGTCAAAAAAATTTGTTCGCGTTGGATCCCACACAATTTGTCAATCGCTCAAAAACAGGCTCGTGTCGATTGGTCGAAGGAAATGCTCAAAAAATACGATCGTGGGGCTTCGAAACACGTCTATGACATCGTGACAGGTGATGATTCATGGATTTACGCGTATGAGCCCGAAAGTAAACAGCAGTCGACTGTATGGGTGTTTCAAGATGAGCCAAATCCAACAAAAGTTGTTCGCGCACGAAGCACTTCCAAGCAAATGATCGCCTGTTTTTTCGGAAAAACTGGACATGTCGCAGCCGTACCACTAGAACAACGCAGAACAGTAAATTCTGAGTGGTACACAACCATTTGTTTGCCAGTTGTCTTCCAATAACTTAGGAAAACCAATCGCCAAAGACGGATCACTCTTCACCAGGACAATGCGAGCTCTCACACGTCGGCTCAAACAACTGCATTTTTGCGTACCCAAAACATCGAATTAATGGGTCATCCGCCGTATAGTCCTGACTTGGCACCGAATGACTTCTTTTTATTCCCGTACGTAAAAAACAAACTGAGAGGTCAACGTTTTTCGACACCTGAAGAAGCGGTTGCGACATTCAGAATGCATGTTTTGGAGGTACCTCATTCAGAGTGGCAAAAGTGCTTCCACAATTGGTTCAAACGCATGTAAACGTGTATAGATCTTCATGGAGAATATTTTGAAAAACAATAAAGTGATTTTCGATTATTAAAATTTGTTTTTGTTCTCTAATCCCGAAATATAAAAGGCACCCCTCGTATATATACAATGTGTATGTGCCATATGTGAAAGTCACATAATCCGCAATTGATAAAATGATTTATATCGCTTATCGTACAATTTACTTGACTGAAACATGGCCAATTATAGATACACACTTGCGTATATAGAAATACATAAGAAACACAAATAAATATACATATACAAATGTTTATGCGCATATGAAAAATATTTATGTACGCACGTCATAATGACAGCATTTGCGATTTACTTATTATCATTTCCTTTTACTAATCTCATGATTGGATTCTAATACTTGCCATACACTTGAAAATGATTGTATGTATGCACATGTGAATGTGTGTTCCTAAGTAAATCATGTCGTATTAATAATAGCGCTATAACGTATTTATGGTCCTTTTTCGCAGATTTCTTAGGTTTGTGAGTCGAATATTTTCGTATTACAGTCATAGAAGTATACCCAACGCACATTTAAGATCCACATACTAAAATATACAGTAATTTCATTGCGGACGCTGTCAAGAGTTAGAGCATAAATTGATTTTAGTTTGGCGAGGAAAATATTCACACAAAAAAAGAGCCAAATACTCAGAGCATAAGTATCAAATTTTCTGTAAATATAGATATCTAACAGAAAACTTAAAATTTGTATTTCGCTCACAAATTTTATTGGGTATGGGAATAAGATGCTGTCCTTTCTTAACCAAAGTTACAAGTTATTTAAACAATTAAGTAATACATGATATTATGTATTACTTTCCATCTCTCCATCTTTCAGGCAGCATACGGATTCCTCTGACGAAAAACTCGAGTTCTTTTGACTTGATTCATTCATTGAACCAGTTTTGGATGCTCTTGTAAGAAGTGAATCGCTCTCCAATAAGGGCTGACTGCATTGATAGGAACATATGGTAATCCGAGGGTGCAATGTCTGGGGAATACTATGGGTGAGCCAAGATTTCCCAATTCAATCCCTCTAAATATTTCTATACCAATTTAGCAACGTGTGGCCTGGCATTATCATGCAGTAAAATCAGTTTATCATGTCTACCGTCCCATTTCGGCCGCTTTCTTTTGAAAGCTCGATTCAAGCACATTAGCTGTAGTCGGTAACGATCGCCAGTGAGGCTTTCAGATGGCTTAAGGATTTCGTAATAGATGAGACCCTTTTGATCCCACCAGATGCAAACATAACCTTTGAAGTATAAATATTTTCTTTTTTCCCTGTCGATAGACCTGAATTACCTGGCAGGCTTCAACATTTTTTACGCTTAGGGTTATCATAATAGATCCAGTTTTCATCGCGATGACGATGTGATGCAGAAAACCTTTTCTTTTCTGCCGTTCAAGAAGCATCTCACATGTCATCAAACGTCTCTCGATATCCCTCTCCTTCCATTGATGTGGAACCCAGTTACCTGCTTTCTGGACCATTCCCATGGCGTGCAAACTTTTACTGACCTTTGATCTGTCAACATCCAACTCTTTAGACATATCGTCAAGGGTTCGACATGCGCCTTCATCCAATAATTGTTGTAGTTAAGTATCTTCGAATTTGTTCCGCTCCCTTTCGCGATCCTTATCACTCACGTCGAAATTGCCACTTTGGAAGCGTCGAAACCACTCTTCACAAGTTGTATTTGTTGGAGCGTGATTACCGTAAATACTGATCACATTTCTGCTACATTTTTCTCTAAAAGGTAATAATGAAGCATGACTTTCCGCGAATCCTGTTTCTTCCGGACGAATGTAAACAGTTTTGAAGTCAGATAAAAAAGTATCTTTACGCTTCAAACGAATGTTAACTACTGCGATCGAGACCTCGCATATACACCTTCAAATCACCAGTATATTACTAGAGCGAACACAAAAATAGTGTTAGCAGCGACACCTCTTTTACGATGGTGTAAACTTATTCCCATACCCAATAATAAGTGCTGGTAAAGCCTTCAAATAAACGTAAATAATATTATACAGTACCTCGAAAAATTCCAAGCAAAGCAAAATCTTGCAAAATAAAATACTGCAACTTTGGATTTAAAAAAGAGGACACGAAAAACACTAGTCGATTGTGTTTACTCATCACTTGCCAAAAATTTACTTTAATTAAAAATTCTACATATTCTTCAAAATGTATTCGGTTAAGTGTGAGCTCTCGGAGAAAATTGTTCGCAAAAAGCAATAAAATAGTCATTTGTCGCACAATGCCAAAGTAAAAACCTTAAATTGTCCAAAAAGTGCGGTAACGTATGTGTTAAAAAAGTTTAATGAAACCTTGTCGGTACCATTCGCAACAGAGCATCAATTGGCAACTCAGACAGGCTTGGGGATAAACGCCGATAAAACGGATATGATACTTTTTACTAGGAGGCACAAGATCCCGAATCGGCACCCCCGAAGCTAAACGGCGTAGAAGTGGCTCTCAAAGACTACGTAAATTACCTTGGAGTAATTACAGGGGCAATTAAAACTACTCCTTCTGCAGCACTTGACCACCGATTGACGTTGCGGCAGAAGGTTGCAGCAGCTAGAGCTGCCGCAAAACTTAACGCAACGGGTAAATATACTTGCAAAATATAGCTGAATAGACATAGCTGAATAGGTATGAGTAATCGGACCAATGCGGACTATATGATTCCGAAATACAATTGGGTGAAGAGATTCCGCAAATAATAGAAGAAGAGGAGTGGAAAAAACGTACGAAACCTAGCCCTAATGCACTTAACATATTTACCGACGGCTCGAAAATGATGGACGGAGTAGATGCAGGGATTTATTGCGCAGAGCTGGACATCAGGCGGCCAATTAAGCTCCCTGACCATTATAGAGTTTTTCAGGCAGAAGTCTTTGCGGTAGGAAAGACTGCAGAAATAGCACTAGCAAGGACGTCGAGCAGCTCCAAAATAAATATATACGTTGACAGTCAAACAGCAAAAAAGGCAATAAACTCATAGGAAATCTTATCTAAAAATGTTCTTCGGACTAGAGAAGCTATAGAGAGACTAGCCGCAGACAGACGGTCACACATCTATTGGGTACCCGGGCATAAGGGCATTGCAGGAAACGAAATTGTAGATGAGATTGCCAAAAGCGCTGTTTATATACAATTCAAACAAGAAACCGACATACTGAAACCTTTAAATACGTGATACAATAACATCGCTGCGGACATGAAAACACGGATAGACAGGAGGTGGAATAATCTAGCCACTTGTAAAACCGCGAAAATCATGATACACAGAATGCAGATAAATACGCCAGATTCGTACTAGCCCTGTCTAGAAAGAAAGCAGAACTATCGTAGGTATAATGACAGGCCCTTTTTGGTAGAGCGAAGGCCTGGCAAAAGAAGAGGAAAAAAAATTTGAGTCGGAAACAAAAGCCAAAGAATGTTGTCATTATTTCGAGAAAAGCTAACTTTACGATCATACTACTGTGGGCAAAAAGTAAGGTGAATTTGGTTGTAAAATGAAAAATCTTTATTTATTCTTGTAAATCAATTTCATCCCCTTCAAAATAATCCCCTCTCGATGAATTACACTTATGCCAACGATTTTTCCAATCCCCGAAACATGCCAAATAGTCCATTTCCGGTATAGCCATCAGCACCTTCTTCGATTCAGCTTTTATCTCCTCAATCGACTCGAAACGCGTTCTCCGGAGTGGTCTCTTGAGTTTTGGGAATAGCCAGAAGTCACACGGAGCCAAATCAGGCGAATACGGTGGTTGCGGAACGATATGTGTGGAATTTTTGGCGAAATGGTCACGAAGAACGAGTGCAGTGTGAGACGGTGCATTATCGTGATGCAAAAACCAAGAGTTGTTGGCCCATAATTCTGGTCTTTTTAGACGAATTGCTTCACGTAAACGACGCATAACGCTCAAATAATATTCCTTATTAACGGTTTGGCCAGGTGGAAGGAATTCATAGTGCACCACAGCACGAAAATCGAAAAAAACTGTCATCATGGCTTTTATTTTTGAACGACTTTGACGTGCTCTTTTCGGTCTGGCCTCGCCTTTAGCACGATATTCGCTTGATTGGTCGGTTGTTTCAGAGTCGTAAGCATAAATCCAAGTCTCATCTCCCGTAATGATGCATTTGAGCTTGTCCTGATAGTCTGAAAGCATTGTTTCACACACATCAACGCGACGACTTTTTCCAAGAAATTGAGAGTTTTCGGTACCAAACGAGATTTGACTTTTCGTAGGCCCAAATGGTCTTTCAAAATGGTTTTCACAGATCCTTCTGATATTCCGATCATATCAGTAAGGTCTTTAACAGTCAACCGACGATTTTTGAGCATTAACTCCTTCACTTTATTGACGTGTTGATCATCTGTTGACGTCGATGGTCGTCCGGAGCGCTCCAAGTCTTCAACACGTTCTCGACCCTCTTTGAAGTCTTTGTACCACTTGTAAATATTTTTCTGCGACATGGTCGAATCACCAAATCCCTTCTGCATGCTAAACGTTTCCGCAGCCGAAATTTCATTCCGCAAACAAAATTTGATGGCACTTCTCTGCCCAATCAAATCAGACATTGTGACATAATGACATTCACATGAAAGTTGGCCCAGATGTTATTAACAGTGCTGCCAACTCTTGAAAGAAATAACTACAGCGAAATTTTAATCCCGCGAAGTTTGACAAATAAATTCACCTTACTTTTTGCCCACAGTAGTACAAAAATACTTTAGGATCCAATCGAAATAATAAACAAGATAAGAGTGCTAAAACACGTGCTCGAAAATGATACAATGAAAATCATACAGAGAAGAAGTTCCAGGTGCCTAAGCTAAAAATATTGGAGAAATTTCCTAAAAATGTTTGGTTTGAAAAGCCATCTGACAGTGTGGTATGAAAAGCAAAATGTTCATTACTATAGGCACTAAAAATCAAGAAATTTATATGAAGAAGTGTATGCAAAAACGTTTGCTGACATTCGTAAAATATTTGTTATTAAAAGTTATGTTCTGGTATGAAAACCACGTGGTAAATATTGTTCAAAAGGACCGCAACTCAACAACTGCCAACATTGCGACCCATTGGAAAATATTAAGCAATTGCTAATCAAAAATTGATAAAACTAAAAGAAGCAATTAAAAACAAACAGCAGTTTAAAATGAATTGCAGAGAGCAGCAGGTACCCTAACAAAAACCGATGTCCTTCGATTAATGACAGGAGCCAAATTTAAATTGCGCCATTTTCTTTATAACATAGAGAATTTTTGTGCTTATTTTGAGCGTTTTGTTACACTTAATAACAAATATAATAAAATAGAAATTGTTTTGATGGCTTTTTTCAATTTTATGTTATAACGATTTTATCTTGATAGTTTTTACTATATATGTTACTTAAATATAAGTGACAACAATAACAAAAACTTCACAAAAAAAAATTGGTCTATACAAAAGGTCTTTCAGCGCCTAGGTGTTGTTTAAAATAAAACCTGTAAAAATTTAGTTTTCTTTAGATTTCACTATGTTTATTTATCAACTATAACAACCATATGTGAAAAATGCATAATTTTCCTGACCACCATGGGTACGTCTCCAGGTAAAATGCAAAATAATGTTTCTTCACTTTCAGTTTCTTGCAATTTTTCACCAATCTTTGAATTGTCGACTGATTCGGATGATTACTTTCACCAAGCAAATCACGAGTTTTACGATATGTTGTTCTTAAAGACCGGCCATTATAATACGTTTCAATAATTTTTACGCGTTACTCGATCGTTTTGCCTTCTAGATAAATGTCAGAGATGATATAAAAAAGATATCGCCTTGGAATTATTCACTACTGAGATCTGAGCGTCACTTTTGAAGGACCCTTTATATAATTTCCTGTTTGAGTTTTGGCCAAACTCCTCCTGTTCCTTGTGGTATGTGGTTTTTTATGAGAACTTTTTCAATGCAAAAATACACTCGGAGGTATGCCATTGCTGGCGAGGGGCGAACGCTATTAGAAAATAATTTTTCTGTCATTTGTGTTTCATGACCAAGATGGTCTTTCTTTTAGCTCCGAACGTGTGCACTTCCCAATGGTGGCCACGTACCAACCCATTCTGCTATGGCGGCCGCTAAACTTAACGTTTGCTCATAACTCTAAAGCTCTTGTGTGTGTGGTATACTTTTGCATCAATCATACTCTTAAGTCGAGTTTCCATAGAAGACAACAACTTTTTTGTTTCGTATGGAGAATTATTTTTCCATTCTTTTTCAATTTGTAATTGGATGTTTTCTACCTTTTTCCATCTACCAACATCCCACAAATGCGTAATAGAATTAAGATTCTAGATTCTAGATTCAGAGCAGGTTTACTATTCTAAAGTAAATAAGTTCGTTCAATTTAGAGGTATCGGGTTTTATTATTTATTGCTTATTATTTTTGTATAAAACTATTAATGGCAAATGATGGCCGCAACTTTGAATGACTCGCTGGAGGACTTCGGTCGATATCTCGTGAATAACTTTAATAATGTTGGCTTCCAATGCCTCAATGGAAGCTGGTTTATCCGCAAAGCATTTAGACTTTACATACCCCTGCATATAAAAGTACAAAGGTGTGATATCACACGATCTTGGTGGCCAATTCACTGGTCCGGGACGAGAGATAAATTGCTCTCTGAAACGGCGACGCAGTAATTCCATTGTTTCAATTGTTTCACGGGCTGTATGACAAGTAGCCACAAGGGCCATCTTCTTGGAGCTAAATGTTGTGGGAATCACGGGCTTCAATTTCTGTCACTAAACACTAGCTTGTCATGGCGCGATAGCCAATAAGTCAAAAAGGGGTCTCATCGCTGAACGAAATCCGGTCTCTGGGCACGCAATGAACACTTTTTATAGAGCTTCGGTTTTCGTAATAGATTTGTACGATTTGTAAACGTTGTTGAGGTGTAAATCTTTCCATGATAAAATGTCAATGAATACTGAAAAAAATTATGTATTTAGTTTAACAGTAGTCAAGCGCCATCTGTCTAAAAACCGAATTGGCAAAAGTACCTCTCATCTGATCATTCTTCATAAGCTCGGAATTGTGTTTGGGGTCATGTTCTTGCACCACCTTGAAATCTGAGCCAAGACCAAGTTTCTGGGCACTTGGCTTTAAACTAGTTTCCAAAATTGATAAATATTCAAATCTACAAAAGCAAAATTCCCTACTTCGTTAGTTTCCCTTATGCCTCAAAGACTAATTGAGCCCATTGACTGACACCCCATGTTTGATCGTAGGAGTAAAGTTTTCCTTTCTCAGCGCAATAGTCGCTTATCTCCATACAAATCTTCTCCCACCCAAATATATTGTATTTAACCTCATCCATAAATATGGCATCTTTCTAACTTATCCATGTAGGTTTTCGGTTACTTAAAGCGCTTTAATGTATTCTTCGCTGATATAAAAGGCTTCTTCTGTGAAACACGCCCCTTGTATGCGTTTGATTTAGGTAATTTCTTATGGTTTGCGGAGTATTAGTTGGTCCTCTAGTTTATTCAAAGATTACTGCGATCTTTGTGTCAATCATTCAGTTATTCGCACGTAACTCTCATTTAATAATTATTTTCGTCCTCTTCCTTTTTTCTTTATAAAATGTTCTGCTCTTAAACACCTAAACTTTATAAGGCTCTCATCACGTCCCACGTGCACGTTAGCGATGGCGAGTATCGTAAGCGATAGAACACTGAGCTGTATGAGCTTCATGACGACTTAGGGCAGCGAATAAAGTTGCAGCGGCTTCGTTGGCTGGGCCATGTCGTCCGAATGCATACAAACGCTCCGGCTGTGAAAGTATTCAATGTGCTACCAGCTGGTGGTAGTAGAGGAAAAGGAAGGCCCACTCTGCGTAGGAAAGATCAAGTGCATAAGAACTTGGCCTGTCTGACTGACGCCGTTTAGCACGATGAAGAAATTATTGGTGCACTTTGTTAAACTCAAAGCAAATTTTGTTTTAAATCGGTAAAACGTTTACCGAAACATTTGAATTGATGAAAAAAGTTTATGGCGACGATTGCCTATCTCGTGCCAAAATTCATGAGTTTAACACGTTTCAGAGTGGGTTGTGAGGCATAAATGACAACGAACACACGGGCCGCCCTAAATCAGTAATCACCGAAAACTCCATCGAAATTGTTCGTAAATTCAAAAATGAACCGAAATCATCGTTGAAACTCATGGTATCGGACTTGAATATATCCAAAACATCGATTTATCGCATTTCAACTGATCATTTGGCCTTACGAAAGGTCTATGCACGTTTCATTCCGCACAAGTTAACTGAGGACTAAAAATTGCTCAGAGTTCAACATTCGAAAGACCTAATTAAAGAGGCGAGAAAAGATGAGAACTTCCTTTACAACATCGTTACTAGTGATGAAACGTGGGGTTTCCAACATGAACTGGAAACTAAGAGTCAAAGTGCCGAATCGAAGGCACCACCCAAAAAAACCGCGTTTGATGAAGTCAAGTCGATGCTCAATTGTTTTTATGATTCGAAGGGAATTGTCCACAAGGAGTTCGTGCCCACGGGCCGAACCGTCAATGCAATTTTGTATCTTGGCGTTTTGAAGCGTTTGTTGCATCGCATTCGTCGAATTCACCCTGAATACCGCGAAGCAGGAAGCTGGTGCTTATTGCATGATAATGCACCATCTCATCGATCCACTCTTGTGACTGATTTTTTGACTAGAAATGACATTGTAATCATCAATTACTCACCGTATTCGCTTTATATGGTCCCCTGTAATTTCTACACATTCGGAAAATTGAATTTGGCCATGAAAGAACAAAGTTTTGCACGCGTAGAAGCCATTCAAAAGGCCTTGTGCCTACATCCTGAAGGACATTCTGGATTTTGGTCAATGACCTGAAACACTCTTTCGAAAAGCTTTTAGATCGCGCAAAATAGTGTATCGAGGCCAGAGGGGACTATTTTGAATAAATAAACTCGAAGTTATCAGAACAAAGCTCCTGTCGTTTCTGTTTTAGCTCAGTCTTTATTTTTTGCCTTCGCCTTGTATATAATGTTTGTATATAGTATGTATGTATAGCAATAGAATTTTAAATGAGCCAAATTGGCTCGGTCCATAAATCTAATGTTAAGGATTTATGCGCATTTTTATGCCACACTCATCAAGACACGACCGCCCTCCCATTCAAGCCAACAGGTATTTTGAAAGTGGACGCATATCAACAGCTGCAATTTGAGCTGCTTCGTTTATAGAAATATTGGAATGAAATTGGCGAAAAAAGGTTGATTGTTAAGATATCCAGCACCTTCCATTCCCACCGAAAACCAGTGTCTGACTATGGCCCTGTTTGTATAGATGTATATAATTTGTTAAATCGTTAAAATCAATCAAACGTGTGGGCGTTTAGAATATGTACCCGTACATGTATCTGTTTGTAGTCATGCATGATTGGCTTGTAAACGGACTGACTGAGACAAATACACTCAGAAACATGCGGTATTACACAATAATACGTAATAATAGCACATACTACGTATGTATGTACATATAGTATGTATGCATGAAAATGTGCATATGTTTATGTGGGAATGTGTTTAGGCATTTGTCTAAGCGAGTGTGTGCTATTTACCTCTTTGTGGTTAAGTCAGTTGCCTTTTAAGTATACATCAAACTTTTTCAAACCTTTGCGAATATAATCTGATAGAGCGATATCTTTCTCTCAACACGCACACACACAGTCAAAGGCATGTTCTCACAACACGTTAATCCATCGGTTAACTAGACAATGGTGACGAAAGGAATGTCAAAGTATTGTAAGAAAGGACAATCACGCATGCCTGTATGTACAAGGGCGAGGGGGGCGAACATTGAATTGTTGTCACCGCTATTGTCAGTGTCATTGTCAACGAAATTCCTACATGTATTAATTTATGCGTAGATATGCACATACATCACATACATAAATACATATATATGAGAATGTAGATGAATGTACATATTTATGTGGTTATCCTTTGTTATTGCGACAGCGTTGATATATGTTAAACACTTTATACCGGCAGTTTGCAGGAGACTTACTTGCGAGCTAAGCGCACGTACGGGTTCGCCTTCGCATGGGACCAACACCCTCTAGACAAAAAAAAATCTAACTTTTTACGAATTTAAGGAATCAGGAATTTAAAGAACCTGCTTATTTTTCAGGAAGTCGGAAAATTATGATTTTCCTTCCTTCAGGAATATATGTACAATAGTTGCACGGTGCCAATCAGGCGAATATGGACAGAAATTTACTCACAACTCTTGCCGGATGAGATGGTGCAAAAGTGACCTGCTGCCAATAACTCGACATTCAGGCCGAACACGTCCTAAGACTTGGCTGAAACGCGATTTCGAGCCCCAATTCCATTTCAATGTTTTTCATACACGGTTTCCTGTTTCTGAGCATATGACCCATTGAAAAGGATCTGATATTTCATCGTCAATAAGGATTTTTCTATTCGACACAAAACCCACTAACAGCTCTCTGTTTCGTGGAAAAATTGAGAACAAATGAAAATATTGAACTCGTCGCTAAAAGCTTGCATGATTATCCGTGTCAGCCCGTGTACAAAAGAGCGGCTGTCCTGGAACTTTTACAAGTATTGCTCATGAAATAGTGAGGAAGAACCTTACACTTCACCCATTCAAAATTCAAATCATGCAGCGCTAAAGCCTAACGATTACAATTTGTGTAAAATTGTGTGAAACAATGTTCATTAAATGGACGTGTAAATAAACAAAATTGTCGTTTTTGGCACCTAAAAGGATGAATCCACTATTAAAATATCAACAGCCTCTTCACAGTACCAAAGTGACGGTTTGGTGTGCATTGTCAAGCAATGGAACAATTGGACCTTATATTTTTGGATTTCGATAATCAATTTCTGTTGACGGTGTCTCTTATCGGCGCATGGTGAACGATGATATTCTACCAATAATGAGAGAACATTCTTCCTTCTGTGGCACACACGTAATTTCATCAAGGTGGGGATACCTCGAAGGTGAAGTCTTTGAGACTAGTCCCGCAACCATCTCAGCGTTAAAAGAAAATATTGTTCACGAGATGAATGACATCCTGACATCACTTCTCTAGCGAGAGTCACGGAGTACAGAGGCCAGATTCCAACATTTGGGGGAAATAATTAAAAAAATAAATAAAAAACGCACTTGTCTTCTTTGTAATAGTCAAACTAGCAAAGATGACGCAACAACTAAAGTTCATATTTTTTCATGATATGGTAATGCTGAGCTATAAAAGTAAATCGGCATTTTTTATTAGACGGCACCATTTATCAAATAAATAAAAAGTTAGCGCGTACACTTCTCTTAGGTGTTTGACGGAGCTTCATCTCTAATTTGTGGTGTGCGTATCGATGTTTTTCCACAAATGGAGTGACCTACAGTTATAAGCTGACTCCAACCGGCAAATGGTTTTTAATAGGAGCCTTTTCGTGGCAGAAATATACTCGAAGGATTGACGTTGCCTGCCGAGGAGCGAACGCTATTAGAATGGTGCTCATGCACCAACACATTCCGCTACAGTGGCCGCCATGGCACTGTAAGTTCCTTTAATTTGTAAACAGTGCGGTTTTTTTGGAAACGAGTGTTTTTTCGATACATGTGTGGCATACACGTTGACATTTTGTTTAATGGCGTCCAAGCATGCGAAGGTTTCCTTTTGTTCTTTTCTCACTTAAACATTAAAGAATGGCTCCTGAAGGTAAATCTAATTCGAATCCAAAGGTGTCAACTATGTTTAAAAACCACGAATACGCTTTGCCTGGAAGCTATTGAATAAAATTCTAGTAAATAAATATAAAGACTCGATGATAAATTTATTTCAGTGTTTGCTTATAAAGAAGGGTAATGTGTGGATTTAGTTTTGTTTTGCAAGCTTCCTTGATATTTTTTTATAGATATTATATTAAAGATATAGGAAGAAAATGATTTAAATGCCAAGAGTGGAGTCAATTTAATTTAGCGTAAGCGAAATAGGCTTAAATTCAATGTTGCCACTCAAAAACATTATTTCCTATCAAAGTTCTTAACAAAAAGATTAAAACCTACTAAAGATTAATATAGGCACGTTATACTCCAGCATCAATTTAAAGAAGCTTCCAAATTTGAGTGACTACATCTGACCTGAACAATTGCTCAGTAGGCACCTCGTTGACAGATCAAGCAAAATGACTGCCTCTGTTTTGGAAGAAAATACATACATATTTATTGGGTATGGGAATAACTTTCTGTCCTTTCTTAACGAAAGTTACGAATTATTTAAACAATTAAATAATACATGATATTATGTGACGTATGGGCCATTGGAAGCTACAACTTTATTCCATCTTTCAGGCAGCATACGGATTCCTTTGACTAAAAATGTCAGTTCATTTGACTTGATCCATTCAGTTCGTCATGTTTATCGTCCCATTCCGGCCGCTTTTCTTTGAGAGCTCGATTCAAACGCATTAGCTGTACTCGGTAACGATCTCCAGTGATGGTTTCAGATGGTTTAAGGAGTTGATGATAGATGACATCCTTCTGATACCATCTGATGCACAACATAACCTTTGAAGTATGTATATTTTTTTTCGCTGTCGATGAACCTGGTTCACCTGGTAAGCTCTAACTTTTTCGTCTCTTAGGGTTATCGTAATAGATCCATTTATTATCGCCCGCGACGATCCGATACAGAAAACCTTTTCTTTTGTGCCGTTCAAGAAGCATGTCACACGTCACCAAACGTTTCTCGATATCTCTCTGCTTCAATTGATGTGGCACCCAGCTGCCTTCTTCCTGGACCATTCCTATAGCGCGCAAGCGTTTACCGACGGTTGATCTGTCAGCATCCAACTCTTTAGACATATCATCAAGGGTCCGACAAGCGTCTTCATCCAATAATTGTTGTAGTTGAATATCTTCGAATTTTTTCGGTGTCCCTTCGCGATCTTTATCACTCACATCGAAATTCCCATTTTTCAAAACCATCCTTCACAAGTTTTATTTGTAATACCAGAAAACATCAAAAAAATCCACAAAATTATTTTGAATGATAGAAAAGTGAAGTTGTGTGATGTCATCACAAAGATATCAAAATAATGTGTTGGTTTTTTAATGCGTGAGCATTTGACTATGAGAAAGTTCTGTTCAAAGTGGATGCCGCGTTTGCTCACTGTTGACCAAAAACCAGAAAGTGTTGATGATGGCAAAATAAATTGAACTTCGAATTGCTGCCACATCCACCGTATTCTCCAGATTTAGCCACCAGTGACTACTGGCTATTCAAGAGGTTATCGCTGGAGCTGAGGCCTATTTTGAGGCAAAAGATAAATCGTTCTACAAAAGTATTATTGAAATGTTATAGCGACACTGAAATGATTGCGTTGTTTTTGAGGGAAATTACGTTCATGAATAAAGATGACTTTAAATGATCCAAACTGGTCAGCTTCTGTAAGGAGGAGATAAAATATTTTGGATGTGAGAGTAAAATTTCTATGATCTGGGTTGCAGGACTTAGGAACAAAGGGAGAAATAAAATTGCTGATAAGCTTACCAGGAATAGGTACACTGAAACAGTCTCAGAGTTCTCCCACCCAGACAACGGGATCCCCTTAACATTTGTTGAAGGGGAATTCCGCAACTTATTTCCCAGAAAAGCGCAGAACAGATGGAGCTCCATTTCTTCGTGTGCTATTTCGGAAACACTTTGTCCCCGGTACAATACTTGCTCGACGCAGATAGTTCAGGGGACTCCTCGCCACTCAATTTCCAAACTCGTAGCTGTGTTTACCGGTCATTGGACGATCGGCACATACAGGAAAGATAGGTTTACCATTTAGTCCCCATTACAGAAGTTCTGGCTCTGGCTGGCTGTAGATATCTGCCTGTTTGAGGTCTCATAATGGTATCAAAACGGCGCTTTAGTGCTACTTGGGGAGTGCCAGGGTAATACTTCAACGATTTCAACTATCTATCTACGAATATATCTATCGTATATTATATGTATAGGTAAATTAAAATTAGTTTCTTAGTAATTGAAAAGCTATCCAAATTTTGTAATAAATAAGCTTTTACTTCTTTCAATTCGATACTTCATATCTTTCGGGACCGCGGGATTAATATAATATAAACCAATTCCAGTATTTCCGTGGCCTGAAAAACACCGCGATTCCGGGATTGGCATTCCTAATCCCTACCAACTAGCAATTTCAAGTCAAATTTTTATAGTTTTCTGTTCGTCCTGCATTTTAAATGACAGGAAACAAAACACAAAGCAAATCACAGAAATTTTGTGGAGTTCAATTTTTGGTTAGTTCGCGGTCAGTTCATTTTCTATTTTGCTTTCTTTGAAATCAAATAACAGAAAAAAAAATTTATACTAACATAAATTGCCTTTTTAATACGCGAACCGAAATTATAGCTACGGCTTGACGCCACTGTAATTAATGCAAGTCGGGTTGCTAATGAATTTTTCTCCTGGAAAAGAAGCGATTTACCGAAGGGTAAGCTCGAAAAGTGGTTCCTACATTTGTACAATATCTTCCACTTCCGAAGTAGGTATCAAACCCACGACTTTCGCATTGCCAGCCGATATGCAACACAAAGTAGTTTTGGCTACGACGATCGTTACATTGAGCTTCCCGAAATATTGTATATCATATATAAAATAGTTCAGATTATCTGTGTTAGTAAAATTTGGCCACAAGCAAAAATAAAATGCCATCACATCATTTTAAGGTCAGTAAATATAAACTAGGATACTTAAATTCGAAACATTTCACAACACACCGCCTCAACCATCTAAACGCACTCAGTCTGCCAAATGCGAAATTTCCGCTCAAGGAAAAGAAGCGCTGATACTTTAAGATATAGTAAAAATGAAGTAGTCGTTGCAAGCATAAAGTGCACTTTAAGTATTCCTTTTTCGTACCAGCGTTCTGTTGACCTTGTGGATGAATCATCATGCCTGGCAAGTCAGTCGCTCTCAAACAGTGACATTTAACCCCTTGCAGTCCAATTTATGAAAAAGTTAAAGCTTGTAATTTTCGCTGTAAAATTTGCATATTACATTATTGCTTTCACTGAAAAATGCAATTTTAAAATACTATACTTTCAAGTCTAAACTACTTCCAAGGATGTTTAAAATTGCCGCTGCTGATAAATATAGTCGAGCAGAAAAATTCAAGAATTTCGAGCAGTTTTATTTACAGTGCACAGGTTCGAAACCCCGGGCGGTCGCTCTTCGGCAGACAATGGTAAACCTCCGAGTGAATTTCTGCCATAGAAAAGCTTAGGTACCCTCTATTTATGGGAAACATCAAGACGCGCGCCACAAATTGGAAAAGGAGCTCGGCCAAACATCCAAAAAGGGTATCATCATACAACTGTTAACCTCATTTGAATTTATTTACTGCATTAATTAATAAATAAATACAACAACTTTGGGTTCAATTGTTTTGTTAATTTTGTCCATATAGGGTAAATATTGAAGCGTATGATTTTCACTGTGGCTCACATCAACTCCAAATTTCTTGTGTATAAAATTTATTGTAAATAATTATCATTTAGTATTCAATTATACTGTCATTATCTGGACCAATTTCGTGCTCGCTCTCATTGCCACTTTCTACATACATTACTTTCTACTACTCACCACTAACAATTCGAATTGCTTCCGAAATTTCAAAAAATGTATTCGTATCTATACTTCTGAATGA
Source organism: Anastrepha fraterculus (assembly GCA_037575425.1). Classification (NCBI taxonomy): domain Eukaryota; kingdom Metazoa; phylum Arthropoda; class Insecta; order Diptera; family Tephritidae; genus Anastrepha; species Anastrepha fraterculus. The sequence continues at coordinate 52,617 of JAYXIM010034177.1, read as the reverse complement.
ATGTCTGCAATAGTGGTATTTTTTGTATACGAAAACCATACCATAAACGATGTCGGTCCGTTACATATTTGTATTTGCAAAAAAATGCCAAGTATTGCAAAACCTCTTTTTTAAAAATGTTTGTGAGATAAAATTATATATGTATACCACTTTGATCAAAAAGTTGGCGGACTATATTCAGAAAATACAAAATACAATTTATTCCTTAATAGCGATTTTATCGACTTCAAAGTACTCCCGATCAACTGCAGCACACTTATGTGGTACGATTGATCCAACTGTCAAAATATTTTGGGAACTCTATTTTCGGTGTAGCCATTAGAGCCATCTTCGATTTTTCCATTACTTCCTTTCAGCTGTTAAAACGCGTTCCCCGCAACGGTTTTTTCCCTGTTCGAAATCGAAAAAATCCCAGGGAACCGTATCAGGTGATTTGGATAGTATTCGTTTTGTTCCTGGCCAAAAATTCACAGATAATGATGGCACTGTGCGACGCGTCGGTACCAAGGTGAAAAATCAACGAATTGCTTTCCCACAAATCCTTGGCCATGGAAAAAATGCATGGTTTAAAATATCGTTGAAGTCCATAAAAACCGTTAGCATCGCTTTTTTTTTTGACTGAAAACAACGTAGTTTTTTTGATCTTGGTTCATTCGCATTTCTCTACTCAGTTGCCTAACGTCTAGATTGCGTATACTCATACACCCACGTCCCTCTACAGTGATGATGAGTTTGATGAATGTTGGGTCGAATTCAGCCTTGGAAATCGAGTTTTTGGCGATATCGACAAGTAATGTGCTTGTCCTCTGACAGCCCTTTGATGGCTAATTTGCGGTTACTGATCAACTTTTCTTTCACTTTCTTGCTGTTTCTGGAACGATGTTTCTCTTCTGAAGTGTTCACACCACTGATGAATGGCTGCCTTCTTTAGAGTATCATTACCTAAAGAGCTTTCAAACATTTGTAAGGTATTCGCACTATTGAATCTACATCGCATTTTTAACGCATTATTTAATAAATATTCGTTGTTGCAAATTCAAATCCACTTTTACAACTGTAAATAATCGAAATCATGTGCAGAGATAGATTTACTCAATACGGTGTAAATTTAACAGCAAATGTCAAGTAATGGCGATAAAATTTTGGTAGGAATCTAATTTACAGATATGACTATGATGATATAATAGATAACCAATAAAAAAAAACCGAACTCAAATCAGTTGTCTTAGGGCGTCACCTGGCGGTTGTTTCGGGAACTGTTTGACCAGAGTGGTATTACATTAGCAGTCGAAATACATCAATTATTTCTTCCTTTGCTAATTCAAAGTAATTCTGGAAGCCTGAGCAGTGAAAACCTAGGAAGAAAGGAAAGAGGTGAAGAAAAAGGACGATAGGACGAAAGGGAAATGGGTGGAGAGGGTTGAGTGTTTGTGGACTATGAACGGTGACTAGTATGCGGTTGTGTTGGCCTCTTTATGCTGCTGATGAAGTACATCAGATTTTTGTTATCAAGACCTACTATATCAGCAGGCGCAGAAAAGAAGTGAGAACTAAGATGCTTAAATCTTAGTCTCGCGAGTGCTGGGCAGCTAAGGAGCAGGTGCTGAGATGATTCCACCTCATCCTCAATACAGCTGACGCAAAAAGGACTCGAAGTGATTCCGAGTCTCACGGCATGTGTACCCCGCGGGCAGTGTCCCGTGAGGAGGCCCACGAAATTTGAGAGATGAGATTTTGTCATCCTCAGAACGTCTCCTATCCAAACGTGGCCAGAAAAACTTCGCGACCCTACACGTTCGTGTACTTACCCAGCGCTCGCTGAGTTGGTGCAAAGGCCATCCTTCCAGGATCCTCTCCTTTCGCGGGCACACCGCCTCACAGGTCCCTTGTCTAGCCAGCTCATCGGCTTCGCAGTTTCCAGCAATGCCACCAGGTACCCAAATTATCTTTATAACAAAGAATTCTGATGCAATCGAGAGAAAGGCCAGGCATTCCCTGCCGCTTGGCTATCGGAGTAAATATTTACCTTCTTAACAGTTATTACTCAAGTAAGTAGCCAGTCAGCTGCTTCTTTAATTGCGGCTACCTCTACTTGGAACACACTGCGGTGATCCGGTAACCTGAATTTGAGTTTGATGGGAAGCTTTTTGTAGAATACTCCTCCTCCAACCATACCGTCCAACTTCGAGACTTTGATGGAATATGGGTGGAGAAAGTTCCGCTTGGTCTAAGCGAAGGCACGCACTGATCCGTCGACGAGGGAATGAACTCAAAGTTTCTGAGGATGCTTGAGTGCCCAAGCCCCTAAGTCTAATTCCGGTACGTGAAGCGGCAATTCTGCCTGCGATGTCTATAGGTACCACATTTAACATGGCATTAAGCGCTAGAGTAAGAGTAGTTCGAAGCGCCCCACTGATTCTAATTAGTACAGACCATTGAACTCTCTCTAGCGTTTTAACTGATGTCGTCCTCTCTTGTGAATTCCACCAGATAAAGAGCCCATATAACAAGATTGGCTTTATTAAGGTATTATAGAGCCAAAATACAACTCTAGGTGAAAGTTCCCATCTTTTTCTCATCCAGTAGCCAACCCCTGTACTGAGGACAGATTAGTGTACCTCCCAAGCTGGTGCTGCTGGATACCGGATTCGTCGAGAAGCATTTTTAGTGATTCCTCGCTGCTCATCGCCCAACGCCCCGATTCATCCTTCAGGTATCCCAGGGAAGCCGAGCTCCGCGTAAATATTCATCTAAATCTTGAAGACTCATGACAGCCCTCCACGCTTCCACAGAAGTTTCTCCAAGACTCTCTAGCCCTATTAAAGACACGTCTGCACGAAGCACTAAGCTCAAAAAGCTCAGCTGTCCACCAAGGTGGTTTCTCCTTCTTAGGGAGCGTTCTAAGTGGACAGGAGCCTTCGAGAGCCTTATTACAAGCTGAAGTGAAAATCTCCACCAGGCCATCGATCGCTCCCTCCGAGAGATCTAAATTTACCCTTGGTGCTTCGGGGAGATGGTTCAGCAGATTCCTGCCGTATGTGTCCCAGTCCGTTCTCCTCAGATCCCTGTAGGAAGGTCTTTTTGGACGGGTTTCAGTCAGAGAAAATTGAATATACCTGTGATCCGAGAAAGAGTAGGTGTTAACCACCCTCCAATTGGGAATTCGGTGTAACAATGAGGAGGAGGCAAGATCCAGCACCTCTTCCCTGGTTGCAGTAATGAAAGTGGGGTCCTTACCCCTGTTGAAAATAAACAAATCTTCGTTTAAAATAAAATCGAAAAGTGACTGACCTCTTGCATTTATGTTGAAACTTCCTCAGCAGGTATGGTGGGAGTTTGTATCCATCCCTACGCTAACGCCGGTTTTCCTGCGCCTCGCTTCAGCCAGCCACATCAAATTAATTCTTTTCAAAAATAGTTTCTGCATAAGTTCACAAATTCTCCCTGCTCTCATTTTAAAAGGGCCAGACTTAAAACCTAAAATCTACAGCTGCTTAAGTTTCTTTAGTTAAATTAAACTAACCATCAAACAGATTGTGCAATGTATCAAGTTATGTGAGGTTACCAAATCAAGTCTAGACCATAACTGTGCTCAAAGGGTTAAAATTCATGCATGTATGTAAGTCCAAAATACAGCGCAGAGTGTTGTTAGCAACCATTATTTGAGGAAAGCGTATAAATAAAATTTATATGTATGTAACTACGCGCTCTGAGCGAAAACTTTAAGAAGCCAGTAATAAAAAAGTGCTTTAGTTTTACTAGCGCGTCGCATCTTCTCGTCTCCAATGCAAATCTTAAGCGAAAAAATAGTCAGACGTGCAAATACTCGGCTGATGCAACTAAAGTAATGCGCGGAATGAGGATATGAAATGAGATGTACGCAATAAAAGTGGAGAACTTCATGTTAAGAAAGTCGAAGATTTAATTGGAAAATTCTAGTAACGTGCCTTGTACTTGCAGTTGTGGCGCGTGGCAGCCGCGGGGATTAGCGTAAACGATAAAATAAAGCCTTTGCTAGCAATGCCGAACAAAACTAACGGGGATGAAATGATGTTGTGGTGATGGCAATTGCCATAGCAGTTGAAATAGCAATGGAAATGGCGTTGGCGTTGGGGTTAGCGTTGGCGTTGGCGTTGACCCAAGGAAGCCGCCTTGTCTTCGTTCGTCACCACTATGTTGACGCCTGTGCGCTTGCTTACCCAGCTTTGATTGCAAGCTGGCAATCAACAATTAGCGCGTTACGACAACAACAACAGCAATAAAAGCAGCGTTCACTGAAATGGCACAGCCCTCAGCAATACCAGCACCACCAGTAGCAGCAGCAGCAGCCTCAGACTTGCTCTAGGTTTCTACGAAACGAACACGTTTTCGTCCAAGTAGTAATTAAAGCAACAACCACCACTGCCTTTACCCTCGACTGCGTCGCGCTGCAGGGAACACTTACTTCATTGCGGCGCCGCAGTTTAATTCATTTTGTTTAATTTCGGTTCGTGTGGAAATGCCTGAGGCTCGTTTGGGGACGGGCTGGTAATGTGGGAATATTGGTAGAGGCAACAGCATCAAAGAAAGCACCTTAGAAAAGTAGAATGTGCGCAAAAAGTGCGTTAGTAGTAAAATAAGACATAAGAAATAATTTGTAAAAGTGAAAATCGTTGCTTGGGGACGAACTGGTAATTTAGGTAAATAAGTGTCATAATAAATTACAGGTAAGCATTTGGAGTGACAATAATTGAGAAAACGAAATGTGAATTTGTATTCTTTAGATTTTAAACGATGATTTTATTGCTGTAAAAATATGCATGGGAACAATCAGGTATACATCCTATGGGTTCCAGGGCACATGGGAATTACTGGGAACCAAATGGAAGATAAATTAGACATAGCCAAAGGAAAAGGTAACTTCCCCTCTCTTATTCAGGAAGTAGAGAAAAGACAAAGAAAATCGTACATTCAGACATTTCACAGTGTTTTTCGCCATCAAAATCATTGATAGTTAGCTTTAACCTAAACCGATTTAAATATTGTATGGAATTAAATAAAAATATTTTTAGAATCATCAAGGGAATCCTAGTAGGGCATTATGTTCAATCAATATTATCTTTCTAACCAGGGAATATAGTCCGATGGAGCTTACAGGTTCTGTAAGGAGAACACATAGAACAAACACCTGTCTAAACATATTTTTCCAGAGCAGGAAATAAAACTTAAAAAAATTGAACAAATACTAAAATTTGTTGAGAGAGTTCATCTCGGAGAAATACTCGAAATCAAAGAAGTGGACAATATATCTTTGCGCCATCAGCGCTAAATCATCCCATTACAATAATAACAATTGGGAAGTGATTAAAAAACATAAGTTTTATGTAGTAGCTGAAGAGCTAGCAGATACCTTTTACACTAAAGTGTCGATTTCGCTACCAGTTTGATTCACTGTAGGAGGAGAAAATTTTAAAATAAGTCTATGTAATATCTTTGCGGAACGAAATGAATTCTGTTATGCTTGAAAAATGCTGGAAAGTATTGCAAACTTTACAGACAACGATTTTACTTTAAAAAATTATATTTTTTGATGAAGTGCATTTTCATCTCAGCGGCTATGTTAACCGGCAAACTGTTGCCTCTGGGAATTGGAAGTCCCGCTCGTGATCATCGAAAGGGAACGCATTCTCAAACATTGATAGTTCGGTGCAGATTTTGAAGCGATGACATAATTAGTCTGTAAAAATGCTGCTGGAAATATCATTTCGGTCAACGGTGAGCGCTAGAGAGGCTTGATAAACGATTTTTTGTGGCCAAGAATTAAAGAAATGTACTCGAGCGGTTTTGGTTTCAGCATCACGGACATAGCCCAGCCTATGCCATAATCGAGCTTTTGCGCGCCAAGCTTGGTAACCGCGTGGTGTAGCGTTTTCCAAGCGGAAGTAGCCGCAATTAAGGAAGTAGTGGATTGGTCATAAGGGCCTTGAGCTTGTTGTTTGTGCGTTCGAAATTAGTCGAACAAAGCTTGACTTGCCTCTCGATTGCATCGGAATACTTCGATATTAGGCTTATTTGGGTTTCTGGTCACAGCGGAATGGAGGGAAACTACTAGGTTGATGAGCTGGTTAGAGATGGTTTCATCGCAAAGTGGGAGGGCGGGAGTTCCTTTGAGATTCTGTGGTCTGCTCCTGGAAAGATGGGCTTCGCGTCAGCTCAGCGAGCCCTAGGCTAGTGCTCAAACGTGCAAAGTCGTGAAATTCTTCTGGATGCGGGTAGCTTATCCCCAAGCTCGAGAAACTTCTAAGGCTAAAAAAGCCGCAGCTCTCGAGTTTGGTAGGTATCCTTACCGGACATTGTCCGTTAGGTGTTCATGCAGTGAGACTTGGACAAGTCCGTTCTGCAAAAGCTGTCTGGACGACGGCGTGGAATCATCTGAGCATCTTCTTCTCAGCTGGCCTATTCTAGTCGGGCAGAGATTTAGACATCTGAGCTCTCCCTTTTTTGCTAAATCTGTGGATATTGCTGGTTTAAATATCACTAATCTGGTGAAATTCATCATTAGCTTGAAGTATTAACCGAACGTAAATCGCCGCTGTTGGTCGTCATTCTCTAATCCAAAGCTCCTCATTCCTGTTTTTCCACCTGTCTGGTTCCTTCCTTCTCCTTTCCCTTTCCCTTTCCCTTTCCCTTTCCCTTTCCCTTTCCCTTTCCCTTTCCCTTTCCCTTTCCCTTCCCCTTCCTATGTAGGCTATCGCAAACTGGTATATTCAAAATTTGTCCGAGCGGGCATTTTTAACTTATATAACGATATTAAATTTATGCATAATTTACTTTAGATCATAACATTTAACAAATAAATAATGGAGTTTATTTAAAACGCAAATATAAAGAACTCTCGCCAATGCCAACTTCTTTTCTTTCTGCTGCTATTGGAAAGCTTCGTTTATTAAATGAAAATGGCAATTTTCCTTACAAAATCGTACTAACAACACAAAACGTGAATCCGTAAATGATAACATTTTTGACACTCGCCTAACTACGTATCACAGAAAATAAGTACCGATAGAATCGATAGCGGCCTTTGCGGTTATAATTTTTGTCGCCAGCATTACTACTACGCTAGTAAACATCGAATGATGGATTTCAAATGTGCGGATCTTACCATTAGAATTTCATTGACTAACAGTAGTTAAGAATAGGTGGAGCGTGGAATGATGACACCTAGTGTATGTCCATTCATAATTTGTGATGAATCCTCTTCCACGTGTTTCGGAAAATCCATCATCCATCATCCACACAAACGTCGAATACATAACGTAAAATCCATAGGTATGTATGCGGCCGCCGTAGCCGAATGGGTTGGCGCGTGACTACCATTCGGAATTCACAGAGAGAACATAGGTTCGAACCACGGTGACACACCAAAAAAAAAAACAGAAAAAAACATTTTTCTAATAGCGGTCGCCCCTCGGCCCCCCTCCAAGTGTATTTCTGCCATGAAAAAACTCCTCATAAAAATAGATGCCGTTCGAAGTCGGCTTGATACTGTAGGTTGCTCCACTTGTGGAACAACATCAAGGCACACACCACAAATAGGAGGAGGAGCTCGGCCAAACACCCAAAAAGGGTGTATATATATATGTATGCGGATGTAGGAAGAAACCATTGACAAAAAACAAATAGACAAAATATAAAAAAGTTTCTAACCACCACAATAACAACATTAGCAATGACAAACCATAGTGCACATAAAGTACGATGAAAGGGCTCCACACAAAACGGAAATAGACACTTGCTATTGCCATTTTTCTTTCTTTCTTGTTTTCAATTCACAGCCAAGCAATTGACTGCCATCTGGTGAACACTCGATGCGGCAGTTGCCTACAGCCGAGCCTGCGACCATTGCACTCCTCCTCGTCGCTCACCATACGCATTTTCTTTCCTCTATTTGCAAGGAGTCACGTCTGCAATTGATATCAATTGTGCATTTGCGCAATGGACTTGCGTATATTTATGTGTCTGTATGTATGTGCCTCTACTCCTTCGACATGAATAGAAGCTGGCGTGGGGGTGATAAAAAACTATTCACTTCACTTACTTGTGCATATATACATGCATATGAGTGATAACGGAATCCCGAGATCCCGATGCTTTTCAGGTCCCGGACATATTTTGGGATTCCGAGGTGCGCTTGTATTAATCTCCGGAACCCGAAATATTAAATTATAAATATCTAACAGAGAGAAGTAAAGAATATTTATCACATTTTTTTCCTTGTGGACGGTGAAGTAGGGCTTAAAATGCCTTCGCACTTACAGCGGCCGTCGCCTGCTACGTCGAGTGGTGTGCTACTGAAACAATGCCTCCTCTTCCTCTCCTGGATGTTTCTTCTGCCCGGAACTACGGTAACATTTCATCGAAGACAGAGAAGATCCAAGCAGACGTTCTGATAAAGGATGCCTCTTCTACTCTTCCTGCGTCCATGGTCGTCAGTTTTGGAGCCAGCTTTATGCTATCGGCTCATCTATTGTTAATAAAATAATAATAGTTATTCCAAATAATAAATGGCCTTTGATGTCAGGCCATGTCTTCCTTGTCAGTCGTGGTAATCGTCTACATGCAATGCTGCAATAGTAAAACTCTAGTTCCGCCTAAATCCGGCTGAAGGGCACTTCTACTGGTTCCGCTTCGGTGGAACATTCTGGCAAGCACATCCGCCTTTTCGTTACACTCGCTGTTTCTGTGGCCTGGAACCTCTACTAGAGTGACATGGAGCCATTGACTGAGCAACAAAAGCTCCATAGTATACTGCATTATAAGTTTGGGAGTTATGTTGTTTGAGTTTACCAGCTTTATAGCAGCCTGACTATTTGGGAAGATAGCTTGTGAATTGGCGCCAGCTTACATGATGTTGGATATCAGGCTTACCTCATAGTATGGAATTCTGCCTGGGAATATCGAGCTTTACCCGAATCACGAAGGCGTGTTGACTTGGAGAATTTTAGAAATTCATAGTAGAAACCTGCCTCGACGTCGCAGTCCATTAAAACCATCGACGTGGATTTCTGCATCAAAATGTATATCTAGAGATTTGCTCCATGCAGTCTCTCATGCACTTTATGGAAATACCACAGACAAATATTTAATGAAGTGAAGGCTTGGTGGTGTTAGCGAATTATGCAGAAGGATATTGATGTACCCAGACCGTTAGCCGAAGGATTGAAAATTCCGCGCGCCGCGGAGATGTGTGAACGCAATGATACATTCTTGCTTCGGCTGACGGTCTTCCCACCGCTATAAACGCAGCTGACCATCATTATTATATTTCAGTATTAAAATCAGTCGGCATGAAATGATGAGGTCAAAATGACCTCTGGTTCCCCGACTAAAAATTATGTAAAAACAATTTTATTCGGCATAAAGTAGTTTTACTTTTCAATTTTTTTTACAAGTTCACCTGTTCAGCTGACGTTTTTCCCCCCCTCTACGGCGCAGCTGACTACGGATAAAATGAGTTGGTAGACATTTTTTTTTCGACACGTTTCGTACCCTCCCACAATCACACCCACCGCGGGTGCGCCAGCTGACGTTCACTTTCGTTATTCATGAAAGCTAAATCACAAGTATAGTCAAGAATTTAACGGTATAAAAACGCAGTCCAAAATCGACCCCTGGCTCCCGGACAGATCACGGCTTGCAATCGACAAGCGAAACCAATACTACTTCGATAATTTCTCTAATTATTTTCGGGAATATTCATGAAATCATTATCCCGACGTCGTCCGCGTACGCTACTACTCTACTCACAGATCTTGTAGTGGTGTTAATACCGATATCAGCGAGTGTTTTCCATTGGGATTTAACATTAAATTACTCCATTCATTCAGAACTAATTCTGCATCTAACTAGGTGAGGGCAGCCAGTATGGAGTTAGTGTTTATATAGTATTTTTGAAAGCTCCTACTATGACGAGGAACGCTGCCCCCGGGTGTATTGTTTGGGCTCAATTGATCGTATGGTTGTTTAAATACTATTTAAAAAAGTATTAGCCAAATCTGAAGGTTGTATTAATAAAAATGTTATTTTTAAAAACAATTCGTCTCAATTTTAAATGATTTTATTTTCTGCCCTATTTAAAATCTTCAGTTGTTGAATTTTTGATCCCAGGTGAATCTCGGGATAAAAACTTTCCGCTAATATTGGCATCCCTAGTACATACATAAGTACATATGTGTGTGTAAGTATACTCTTAAAAATGTGCACAAGCAGAAAACTCTATAAAATCACTTACCTCTTGCAATTCTGATTTTTTATTTCTCTTAATGGCGCAAATATGAAAAAGGACATCAATCATAAGTTCTACATAAGTGAATCATTAAGTAGTAAAAGGCAAGGGGGCAATGCAATTTAATTTGGCCTAATAGCATACTAAGTGAATACTCTTATACGAGTAGTAAAGAAGGAACATTTCTCAAGAAGTTGGGAGAGAAAGTATTGAAATTTAATGTCAATTTATATTTTGCTTAGGAGCTACAAATTGCACATTAAACTGGAATTTTTGAATTTTGTTTTCTTTGGAATTTTCACTTAACATTTTTCACATTTTGGAAAGTTTACTCAAAACAAACAGCCCCTCCTAATAATAGTAATAAAAACATATTCAGGAATTATTTGTGTACTAAAGCCATTTAATCCTCTGGTTTTTCGATTTTTATTTTATATTTTATATTTTTAATTTTTTATATTTGTTATAATTCTGGCTCGTTTTTTAGGTACGCAATTAACTTCACTTTTAATTTCTGGCTCAAGCTAATTTTTTTGTGCCGATGTCCACACGTCAAGCATCAACACAAAATTAGATAGTTGTTTTTATTTTCAATGTTACGTTCGCGTACCACGAACATGCTCGCCAATATGCCTACAGACGACGTCGTCTGTCGCCTACTTTAGACAACCTATCCTCCTATGCCAAAAAGTAGTCCAGACAGAATATAGAAATAATCTTAATTTTTGATCACTGAAAGTGAGAGGAGGACACCAATATTTATGTAATTCTGCAATTTCCCAGCAAAGCGTCACTCATCAAATGCATATATGTATACAGAAAGTGAAAAAAGTATTGGCACATTCGAAAAATCAAAGTTCTCAGTGCTATAACTTTTCTTCTAATGAAAGTATGAAAAAATATAAAACAGTATTTTCTAAATGTATTTATTTATTACGTATCTGAACAAAAAAAAAATTAATATCGGCATAGGTTTACAAGCTCATGCTTGGAAGGCAAAATAAGGCACAAATTCACATCAAAAAAGTATTGGCACATTCTTTATGTTAGCTTATGGCTTTTGGCGTCGTAACGGTAAACTCCTGTTATTTTCACTTTTGCTTTTTACTTATTCGTTTAGGAATTGCATATGGTCGCAATCACTTTTCATTGCGATTTCAACGGACATAGACCAAAATTGGCCGTGGTACTGAAATTTCTCTAGAACTACGTCAATTAATGATAAATCTGTATTTTGGAAAAAAGCCTATGGCGAAATTGGCAAACTTGTCGATAAATCATGGTCCAGCTTTCGAAACATACTTATGCATTACTGCAATACTGGCAAAAAAGGTCCGGAGAGCAGATCTGGCCGCCCAAAAAAATTAACCGAATTACAGGAGTGAATTGTGGTGTCCACGGTGGCACAAAATCCAAAAACTTCGGCTGTCAAATTGTGCAAGACCCTGCAAAATTCATTTGAAATCAATTTCAACTCTCAAACTGTTCGGAATACCCTATATAAGGTTGGGTGTCATGGCCGGGTTCCTCGACGCAAACCCTTCATTACGAAGGTAAATAAGAAAAAGAGCCTCGAATTTGCTAAACAGCATTTCAATAAGCCCAACTCTTTTTGGAACACCACCATATTTATTGATGAATCAAAACTCAATTTATTTGGGTCAGATGGAGCACAAAAGATTTGGCGAGAGCCAAACAAAGAGCTTCAAAAGAACAACCTGCTCAAAACAGTTAAACATGGTGGAGGAAAGGTGATGGTTTGGGGGTGTTTCGCGGCTTCTGGTGTCGGAAAGTTCATGCTCATAGATGAGACAATAGATAAGCATCACGACATTCTTAAAGAAAATTTAAATCCAAGTGTCAAAAAACTGGGCCTTAATGGGACAAATTGACAATTTCAACAAGATAATGACCCAAAACATTCATCTTATCTTGTGCTGGAGTGGTTGATATAACAGCAAACAGCCTAAAGCACCCTCCCAATCGCCGGACTTAATCCTATTGAGCATGTGTGGTCTTCTGGAACGGGAGATACGATCTCACCACACAATATCAAAGGATTTTCTAAAAGAGGCAATAATTGCTGAATGGAATAAAATAACACCCTCCGAAACTTCTGGTAAATAGTATGAAGAGACGTTTGAAGGCCGCTATTCAGTCTAACGGAGGACCCATAAAGTATTAGCGCGTTACAGCTGCAACGGAGCAAGCTGATTACGCTACCTGTGCCAATACTTTTTGATGTGAAATTGTGCATTATTTTACCTTCCAAGGTTGAGCTTGTAAACTTAAGTCGAAATTAATTTTTTTTTGTTCAGATACGTAATAAATAAGTACATTTACCGTTTTCTATTTTTTTATACTTTCATTACTTTTTTGAATCGCTGTATGTATGTGTCTGATATAAGCACTTTTATGTGCGTTTGATAAGAAAAATTAGTACTCAAGTACTTAGATATTAAACTCAACGCAATGCCATATTTACATTAAATCTACTTTGTATTTTTATCTATTAAAAAATTATGTTTGTTATCAGTAGTAATATACCATATCGACGAGTGCTCAATAAGTGGGTCTATTGAAATTTAGTAGAGCTCTTTAATACTACATACATATATGCAATTCAATTACTAGGTTTTAAAATCCTGGGATAATATGATACGCTTCCAAGGTACTGATTATTATGTAGATAATCCAAAGGAAAATGAAAAAAATGCCATGAAACCACTTCAGTTTTACCGGTCCTCCAAGTTCTCCACCTATTGATTTCTTACGACGATAAAGCAATATGCAGAATGCGATAAGTGCTCCAATAAGATACAGCAAAGTGGAAAAGAGTAACCTGTGGAATTAAGATTTTATATTAGTATACAGTTCATTAATTTTTAAGTACGTCGTATTTTAAATCCCAACATATTCACATTCCCAGCTGGTAGTTATTTCCTTTAGTTTTGAATTCGTCGAGTTTGGCCGTTCTACGAGTACTAAATTTTTAATAGGGCATTCGATGCAATAGGGAAATTCGGATGAAATGCAAAAATCAAAAACTAAAATATGTACAAAGCCTCTAAATTGTGCAAGCCTCTAAGTAACATTACTTTTCCATCTCTTTCTAAACTTATTTATATTGTCAAATTTTGGTAAGATATCAACGCTGATACAAGAGATGCCCCTCAAAGGAAGTTCGGAATGGAATGATCTCAGTTGAGGTAAACGTTGGTTATTTATTATGAGAGTTATGCCACTTTTCGTTTGGTTTTTTGTTTTTGCCATTCTCACAAAGTCGCCATTTGAACATAAAAGATTTCAAAGTAAAGAAAATCAATGCAAGGCGAGCCCGTATTAGACGAGCACTCTAACTTTTATATTAACTATAGTATATTTGTTACATTAATCTATGAAACAAAAAGCACATACAATTGAATATCTGTTATTAATAATTTAAAAAATAACCAGTCAGAGCAGTTCCAACCGAAACCGGAACACCTGATATCTGATACAGGGCTGAGTACAATACAATGATGCTAATACTTAAACTGAATACAAGAAATCTATGTACATTACTACGGTGCATATCATTAGTACAGAAAATGGACATAATATCGATACCAACATTAATGAAAACAGCGTCCCATCCACCTTTCATAATCCCTCAATCTTCATTCATTTTCGATGTTCAGAATCACCATAAGAACACAACCCGCTCTAACGAATACCTACAAATAATTAGGGAAGCCTTACAGCCATACAACGAGGGTTGGGGAATCATATTAGTATACACCGATGGATCGAAATCTGATACCAGTACAAGGTTTGCTGTTACAAACATACTTGGTGCCACCATTTCCGTCGGTGCTCTGCCCACAACTGCTCTGCTTCTACAGCTGAAGTAGCTACTCTGCTTGAAGCAGTGCTGCACTCCTCTCGTAAAGATGGTAAGCACATTATATGCAGAGGCAGTAAATCTTCCATAGACGCCATCAACGAATGCCACCTCGTACTACAAAATCCGCCAAAATTTACTTCAGTATAGCTCCATAAAAGTAATGTTAAATGAGATTGCAGATAAAAGAGCTAAAGAAGGTCCCAGCCTTTTCTCGCAAATGCAGATATTCGTAAACTTTGCAAAAAACAGCAACACGAAAGGTGACATGAGAAGTTGACATGTAACCCCAATGGTAGGCGATCGACCTTTCCCGTAAATCTGTCAATGAAAAATATAAAAACTTTCGTCAGGCCCAGAAATGGACACACGATTACTACACACACACACATCTACTTAACAGCCAAACTGTACCAGTATGCCCCTCTTGCGGCGACTGCAACCCCACAGTATCTCACCTGCTCGATGACTGCCCAGAGCATCAACACATCAGAACAGCTCAGATCGTTGGTTCGAATCTCGGTGAAATACCAAAATAAAGAAAAACATTTTTCTAATAGCGGTCGCCCCTCGGCAGGCGATGGCAAACCTCCGACTGTATTTCTGCCATGAAAAAGCTCCTCATAACAAATATCACCCGAGTCGGCTTGAAACTGTCGGTCTCTCCATTTGTGGAAAAACATCAAGACGCACACCACAAATAGGAAGAGGAGCTCGGCCAAACACCCAATTATATATATATATATATATAAACCTTCTGGCCATATGAAATGTATTAATGCCACCAATATTCTCACCGTAATATTCTATCACACTTTGTATCTCTGTGTAAAATACGCGAATAATCAAATGTCCTTACATCAGTAATAAATACTAATACTCATTTTTCAGTACTAAATATTATTACCTATGTAAGCATGTTAATTTTTATCTAGCCGACGGCCCTGGCAGTCAGTACTTCAGATTTAAGTGTGGCTATTATTTATTTGTTTCGTTTAAATAATTTAAAAAACTTGAATTTTTCGTGTGAGGTGTGGTACATATTTTAATGCCCATATGTGTATTTATGTATTATATAAGCATGTCAAACCCCCAACGAATCCAGAAGCATGAAGGTCAGTATTTTTTTGGTGGTAAAATTAAATTTCCATATTTGTGACTAGGGTTGTTTCGAAAAATTATAAATTATATATATAGATTCCCCAGTGGGCTTCGCACCACCATACATAAAATGTTTTTTTTATATCGCAAGAAATTTTTCATATTAAGTTTTCTTTATAGAACTCGTAAAATGTTTAAACAGTTGAATTAGTTGATTTTTTTCATTCAACATACTTTCTACAGATGTCACAATAGCCTTTTCTGTACTTTTTTAAAATTTGATTGTGGTGGTCACCTATATACAGGTAAGGTGAAAGAGCCGATAAAAACTTGTAATTAAACTTTGATTCTTTAGTTTCCATTTCAATTTTTTACGCTAAATAAATTATGCTAAAATAAATAAAGTTAAAAATGTTTTTCCAGTTCCTTGAATGCTCCAGTTTTTATTATATTTTCGCCCAAAATTAATATTAACATAATACACTTACAACCACAACAGTACAACAGAAACGCTCATAAGCGGCTATGTATTTGTTATTGTTTTTCCCATACAGGCATTTCGTATGAGAGGAAACCATTACTCACATAAAATATCATAACTCAGGAACGGCTGCACCCCCTTTTCTGCCATTCGATGGAGTACATATGGCAACGCACCTCCCAAATACATATAATTTCACAATTAAATCCATTAGTGCTTTACATTTTTGCCGAAATGGATACTCATGTGGTTCAAACACATCCTAGGGCTATCCAGGTCCACGTTTTGGTCTATATCTCGAGACCCTACTTACGGAGGGGCATTAAAAATACTCTATACTATAGAATCATCAGCAGCTTCCATTTGCTACCCATATTGTACAAACACATCCTAGGGTTACCCGGGTCCACGTTTTGGATTATATCTCGAGACCCTAGTCACGGAACGGTATGAAAAATACTTTATACTATAGAAATCATCAACAGATTCCAATTGCTACCCATATTGTACGAACACATCCTTAAGTTATCGGGGTCCACATTTTGGGCGATATCTCGAGACCCTAGTCACGAATCCGCATCAAAAATACTCTATACTATAGAATCATCAGCAGCTTCCATTTGCTACCCATATTGCACAAACACATCCTAGGGTTACCCGGGTCCACGTTTTGGATTATATCTCGAGACCCTAGTCACGGAACGGTATGAAAAAATACTATAGAAATCATCAACAGCTCCCATTTGCTACCCATATTGTTCGAACACATCCTTAACTTATCGGGGTCCACATTTTGGGCGATATCTCGAGACCCTAGTCACGGAGCGGCATCAAAAATACTCTATACTATAGAATCATCAACAGCTTCCATTTGCTACCCATATTGTACAAACACATCCTAGAGTTACCCGGGTTCACGTTTTGGCCTATTTCTCGAGATCCTGGTATCCGATTCTTAAAATTTTAAAACACAAACCATCTACTGAATAGTCCAAACAAAGCCTAAAAATTTGGTTTGGATAGGTGAGCCCGTTCTTGAGTTATAAGATTACCAAGGAAATGTAACTTCTTTTTATATATATAGATTACAGTATAAATTTCCTCATTTCTTGATAATTGGCAGGCTCTACTGTCATCACTACAAAACTTCCAGCTGGGCTTTATGTTGCACACACTATACGATGCATGTTTGTAGTATATATGTATTTGTAGATATAGACAACTTACGATCCAACAGGCACAATAAATTCCTCTCCATGGCAAGCATGATAAACAGCTGCTAGGGTCCATGCTATACCGATCCCAAGAAATACATTCACGGCGTTGCTACCTGTGATATTACCAATTGCATTGTCAGCGGTCTTGTCATGTATAGCGGATAATTTACTGGCGAATGCATCTGTATGCGAAGGAAAAAATCCCAGTAGACGTATTAAGTTAGTTTTGTGAAGTAGAAAAACATTACATTTTTAATTCAATAAAATTCACAGGATATGGTACAATAACCTTAATTCTACAACAATTTTATTATCACAGATTTTCGTTTGTTTCTTAAAAGGTATTTCAGAGAAAAAAGCTACTATATTAAAAACCTCTGCTATAAATCTTACAATCTAATATCTATTATCCATTTAACATCAAGAGAAAAAGTGCATATGTACATATGCAGTTACTAGTGTACGAGGTGTGTTCAAAAGTGAAGGTGAAGGTCTCAAATTTCACGGGTTAGGTACATTAGACTTTCGATCATTATTTTTTATGTTAGTACACTCGTCTCGAAGATATGTTTACAGTTTGAGCAAAAATGGAGGATGGTTCCATATGTAGAAGTCCACGCAAGTGGGGAAAGTTACTGATCGCCACTCATTTGGGAGTGGCCAGGACGATTCTTCTGCATACACATATGGTTCAAGCAGCTCACAACGTCCGGGATTAACCCACGTATCCTCTGGGTAGCTTCCGAACACCCGTTCCAACACTGATGACGACCCCTGCAAAAGAACTAAGGACTATGATTTGAGGGCATGCACCTGAAATGTCCGGTCCCTTAATGTGGAAGGTACCTCTGCCGGCAGGTAGATGTCCTCGTGAGAGTAAAGGCTGACGTCACTGCCATCCAAGAGATGTGATGGACGGGGCAAGGTAAGAAAAACATAGGACCTTGCGACGTCTACTACAGCTGCCATGTAAAGGAGCGCAAATTCGGTGTCGGATTTGTTGTGGGAGAGTGACCTTGTCGCCAAGTACTGTCGTTCACTACGGTGGACGAGCATCTCGCAATAATCCGCATCAAAGCCCGTTTTTTTAACATATCGCTAATTTGCGCCCACGCCCCGACGGAAGAGAAGGACGATGCAACCAAAGATTGCTTCTATGAGCGCTGCCCCCGCCACGACATAAAAATCGTGCTTGGCGACTTCAACGCCAGTGGCGCAACGCGAGCCATGTGGGATCGCTACCGAGAGCTAAGAAAGGAAGAGAGACGTATTATTCGACAGAAGAAACGAAAGGCGCACGCGAGTGCGAGGAGCTTGAGATGCTGGCCATAGGAAGAACGCCCGAAAATTCTACCAGAAAGTTCGGCGGCTTACAGAAGGTTTCAAGACTGGGGCGCTTTCTTGTAAGAATAAAGACGGCGATCTGGTGACTGACCCTGGATATTCCTAAATAATCGAGGGAAAACTTCTCGAAGCTATTAATTAGTGACAGCTGCGCATGTCACAGAGAATGTGAAGATCTCGATACCCCAATCGTCGCCAACGGAATTGTCGTTCCGTTACCCGACCATGACGAGGTGAGAGCAACAAAGCCGCGGTAGCCGACGGACTACCGGCTGAGCTATTCAAACATGGCGGCGAGGAGCTGGTAGGTGCACGCATCAGCTTCTATGCAAAATATGGTTGGATGAAAGTATGCCTGCCGATTGGAATTTAAGTGTGCTCTGCCCAATCCATAAGAAGGGCGATCCTGCAATCTGTGCCAATTACCGGGGGATTAGTCTTCTAAATATCGTCTATAAGGTTCTAGCGAGCGTATTGTCTGAAGCCCACCGTCAACCAACTGATTGGACCTTGGACCTGGAAAGTCTACCATCGACCAAATATTCACAATACACCAAATTTTGGAAAATACCCTTGACAAGAGAATCGAGACACATCATCTTTTCGTCGACCTCAAAGCTGCATTCGACAGTACGAAAAGGAGTTTCCTATATGCCGCGATGTCTGAATTTTGTATCCCCGCAAAACTAATACGGCTATGCAAGATGACGTTGCTCAACACCAGCAGCGCCATTTGAATTGGGAAGGACCTCTCCGAGCCGTTTGATAACAATCGAGGTTTCAGACAGGGTAACTCGCTGTCGCGTGATTCTTTAACCTGATGTTGGAGAGGATTGTACGAGCCGCAGAACTTAACCGCTCAGGCACAATATTTTATAAGAGAGTACAATTGTTGGCGTATGCCGATGATATTGACATCATCGGCCTTAACAACCGCGCTGTTAGTTCTGCCTTCTCCAAACTGGATATAGAGGCAAAGCGAATGGGTCTGGTGTGAACGAGCACAAAACGAAGTACCTCTTGTCTTCAAACAATCAGTCGGCACTCGCGTATCGGCACCCACGTCACTGTTGACAGTTATGATTTCGAGGTTGTAAAGGGCTTCGTATACTTAGGAACCAGCATTAACACCGATAACAATGTCAGCCTTGAAATCCAACGTAGAATCTCTCTTGCCAACAAGTGCTACTTTGGACTAAGTAGGCAACTGAGTAGTAAAATCTTCTCTCAACGAACAAAACTAACACTCTACAAGACTCTCATCATGCCCGTCCTAACGTATGGCGCAGAAGCGTGGACGATGGTAACATCCGATGAAGCGACGCTTGGAGTGTTTAAGAGAAAGATTTGGGTAAGATTTTTGGACCTTTGCACGTTGCCAACGGAGAATATCGTAGGCGATGGAACGATGAGCTGTATGAGCTTTACGACGACATAAATATAGCGCAGCGATTAAAGATCCAGCGGCTACGCTGGCTGGGTCATGTCGTCCGAATGGATACAAACGCTCCGCCTCTGAGAGTATTTGATGCGGTACCAGCTGGTGGTAGTAGAGTAAGAGGAAGGCCTCCTCTGCGTTGGAAGGATTAAGCAAGTCTGGATCATGTTGACGTCATTCAACAATTCATGAACGATACTCAATCGACGTTGTTTTTGGTTAAAATTCAGCAATTTGGAACGAACTTCGCTGCCACATGCTTCAGGTCCGAAATTTCCGAAAAGATTGTCTGGCATGAGCCAACTGATATGCCGACACCCTCAGCAATTTCTCTAATTGTGATTCGACGATCCCCCATAACAATTTTCTTCACTTTCCGAACATTTTCATCGGTTGTTGAGTTTTTGGGCATCCAGAGCGAGCGTCAGTATCATTTGTAAATATTTTTTTTGACTCAAGTACTCTCCCCTTAATCTTCCCCTTATTTTTGAACTCACCTCGCATAGTAAAGATTAATGTATTCTCAGCCATAGTGCAATGAATTCACAATCTATTTATAAGTCAGTATTTGAATAATTTGTTCTGATATAAGTTTAGTATTTGAGTGACTATGAAGTCTTATGGTATAATAATCCCCGGGGAGCTCAAGCATCATTTTCTTCATCAAGAATTTTATTTTGGCATATTTGCTATTGTCAAATGCGATTTGTTTTGTTAAATGCGATTTGGCTCCGGTGCCCCATGCTGGGCAAGCGTAAATTATTATGGATTCAAAACTGTTTTGCAGATTATTAATTTGTTCTCATTGCTCTCATACTAGCCTACCTGTTGCTCAGAGGGTACAGCAAACGATGGCTAGGTTAACAATCTCTTGTGGGAAAGTTGAGAGATTATAGCAGTGGTAGATCAGTATGGATACAGAAGAATAATAGATTAGAAGATTTGGCCACCTGAAGCAAATTTGTGAGACTAACTTCGTTGCTATGTCGTCGGGACTCAGCAGCAGAATTCTGTCGGCTCATTTCACACGTATACCCATACTCGTCCAATCAGTCGTTGTCCAGCCAGTAACTAAATAGCATTGTGGTATGCTGCATTTATATATCAGCAACTCAATTACAGTTTTTTCGTAAACAAACCCCTGTCATAACGCTGGCCAATCAGCTGATTCTTTCAAAATCGCTGCGAGCCAGTAAATGGTCTGATATTGGTCATACGTTCTGAATTCTCTCTACCGTGGATACTGCTACTGATTTCTACCGCAAAAGTGTTATAAATGTAAAGTACATGTCAATGTTCCTTCTTTGGCATAAAAGGGTATTTTTCGATATCCACTTCAAACACTTCGTAAGGAATCAAACTAACTCATGCGAGTCCCGGGATTGTTTTCAAATAATTCTGGGACTTCTGGGACCTAAAACAGACCAAGATCCCGGGATTACCGTTTTTACCTTAACTGCAGTATATTTAATTCCATTTCTATATTGGCATGCCCTTATTGGAAACCCCTATATATAAGTTTGCATTTAAATATGAATTTAATTACCTGGTAGACTGGTACCAAGTGCTACAAAGCATATAGCTGTAACCGAGTCACGTACACCCAAAGTGCAGCCGAAAAGTGAGGTGACATCGACGAGAACAGCTGTACAAATGGCTATCAGCCCAATCGAAATAAAGAAACATGGATATCCACAATACATTTCTGAAAATACGAGAAAATCATTCAATTACTTATTAGAAGAATGACACCAAAAATATTCTAATTAAATTTGTATTGAGTTTTAGAAAAGTGTGTGACATGAATATATTATATTATATAATAGGATAATTAACAATTTAACAATTTATTATTATTTATAGGGGGTATATACAGTATAACCCTAACTAAATTATCACACTGGCTACTAGGGCCTTCGGTGATAATTAATGAATAAATAGTTATTATAATAAATAAAAAAATGTAAAAATAAATATATTGTAAGAAAGAGTAAGAGAGAGTCATTTTTGAGCACGAGTGAAATGAACGAATTTCAGCAATGTAGGGACTAAATAAAGTTGATTGTTTACGGCTTGCCACTCCACAGTGCAACAAGATTCTAAATATTTATTGAAACCAAAAGTTAATGAAAGTTTACATCTTACAAAACAAAATCCCAACAGGAATGTTAGTTAAATAAATATTTCGCTTTTTTCTAAAGATTTCTGTGAAGTGGAGTAGTTAATGAGTAGTTAAAAAATGTCTGAAAATGGAACGAAAAAAAAACACAAATACCTCTTACACAAGAAAAAATAATCCAGCTAATCAAAGCCCAGTACGATAGCTTCAAATGCTGGGTTCAACATATTGGGAGTCTATCGTCCACCTTTGACTCTATGTATGGTGTGCGGCAAGGTTGCCAGATTTCTCGTATGCTGTTCCTAAACGTGCTCGATGACGTGCTTTCAAGATATGTAGGCAGACGCCGCAGAGGCATACAATGGAACTTCAGCGAACACCTTGAAGACCTAGATTACGACGATGACATCTGCCTATTGTCAACAAAGCACTCCGACATGCGGAAGAAGCTCGACGTTTTGGTTGAAGAATCAAAGAAAGTCGGGCTGATGATTAACGGAGAAAAAACTAAATCGCTTAAAGTAAATGTCACAGATCCAAACAGTAGCTTTAGAGTTATGAATTCCAGTATTCAAAACGTCAACAACTTCAACTATCTGAGAAGTTGAATTTCTATGGGCGGAAGTGCAGGGGACGACATACAAAACAGAATCGCAAAAGCTCGAGACGCGTTTGCTCAGCTCTACAAGATATGGAGTTCTACATCGATTTTCAAAACATACAAAGCTGCTTATTTTCAACTCAAGTGTGAAATTGGTTCTTTTGTTTGGCTGTGAGTCCTGGATCATGACAGACTTGCTCGCAAATAAGCTGCAAGGTTTTGTCATCATAGGTTTACGACGTTTATTGCGGATTTGGTGGCCCGCAACAATCAACAACAAAGAGCTTTGGGCAAATTGTTGAGTGGATGTGAAATGGCCATACTCTTCGAAAGGCCCCCTCAGAAATATGCCGGCAAGCACTCGATTGGAATCCGTAAGGCAGATGCACTTGAACGAGAACTCTCGAAGGCTGCAGGGAATCCTTCAACGAAGTCAAAGTCACCGCAAAGGGTCGTGACCGTTGGAAGCGGTTTTGTACGTCCCATCAGAGAGAACAGGAATTAAGAGAGATACAGGGAAAAGTGTGTTAAAATCGAACAAATAATGATTTTTTTAATTGTTATGGAAAGCTATGGTATCTTACTATTTTAAAGTTGATATTGACAAAATTGTTATTTGATGAAATTGTTGATATACATATTTGCACCAAAAACTTAATTAGGTGGCGCTGTCGCACAATTTTTGCTATTTGTATGGGCTTTATTGGGAAATTTTGTACATTTACGCTTTTTAAAGCTGACAAATCCATTTTTGATGTCTGTTTCATTGTAAAACTACTAAGGTGTTATTTTTGTTAGAAAGAAGTGGTATTATCGACAGAAAAAATGTCATGCTAAATGTTTAATGGAAAAAGCATTTTTATGAGAAAAATTAATTTAAAAATATATTTTTTTTTTCTAAGAAAATTCATTTTGTGTTTATTTTTGAAATACTTTGCCCTAAAAGTCCAAACAAATGGTGAAAGAAATTATTAAAATAGAAATGAAGTACAAAAAACACATTTTAAACCACTTTTGAATATACAAATGTTCAAAAAATTACAGAAAGAACAATTTACAACTTTACACAATTTTTCCATCAAGAAGGTCTTTTACAAATGACCAACTTTAAATTTATTACCTGATTTATAGGTTAAAAATTTGTTTGTTATTTGTTTACGTGAAGTATAAACTTTCAATAAATTTGGGTTCATCTAATACCGTTTAGGGAAGGCAGTAAAACGTACCGATGTGTCAGAAAACTTCAGTCTGCAACTTTTCGAATAGTTGTTCGGAAAATGTTAAATGTACTTCAGTAACTTAAATTGCGTTGGAGAACAGAAGTTATAAACCTCCACACTTTAGACCAATTTAACAATAACGTTCTTCCGCTTTCATCGGAATGTTAGGTATCTGGGATTATACTTGACTCCAAACTCCACTGGAAACTACACATGGAGACTCAGGTAAAGAAGTTCAGTATAGGTTTCTCCTCCTGCAAATCTATGTTCGGCAAAAATGGGGAATCAAGCAACAGGTCGTGCTTTGGTTGTACAACGTAATGTACGTTACGTCAATTTTAACGTATGGAAGCCAGGTTTGGTGGAAAACTCTTCGAAAGAGTTATAAAATCACTAAACCGGGGAGGATGGAAAAAAACTGCAAGTATTGGCATTACCATTGTTGTCGCAGTACTGCCCTTAATCTCGTTTTGAACTTATTTCTCATCGACTTTTACGTAATTTCCATCGCTGCTCAAAGTGCAATCAGGTTAAAGGAAGTTGGCCTCTGGAGGCAATCTCTCAAGGGACATGGTAGGACACCGTACTTCTCCGAATTTCGAACAGATCTCTCGTGCCAGGGCAACCTTTAAAAGTAGGCAGGATTGAAACGAGGAGAATATCTACACCAAAACTGGCACCTCTGTCATCACTGACAACTCCAAGATGGACTTGGGAGTCGGTGCAGAAGTTTTCTCTCAATCATCCAATTCATCTATTTCCTTTGTCGAATTGCTGAATACTGCTAGTGCTTTCAAGCAGAAGTCTTTGTGGTCCTGATGTTAATATTTTTTTCCGATAGTCAAGCCGCCATCAAGGCTCTGGCGATGCCATGGTGCAGATCCAAACTAGTTAACTCCTGTAAGGAGAAGATCAAATCTGTTGGGTGTTCGGATAACATTTCTCTGATCTGGGTTCCAGGACATAAAAACATAGAGGGAAATAAAATTTCTGATCAGCTTACCAGGAAAGGGACTGAATTGGTCTCAGAGGTCTCCTACTTGGCCATCGGCATCTCCCGACTGTTGTTAAAGGGGAATTGCACAACTTGTTTCTCAGGAAAGCGCAGAAAATGTGGAGCTCTATTTCTTCATGTGCTATTTCGAAAAGCCTTTGGGCGCAGTACAATATACGGAGGACTCAGAAAGTCCTGGGTACTAAACGTCATTCAATTACAGAGAAGGGCACTGTTGAGCATTTTCTCTATAAATGTAGAGGTTTGGCAGCTAGAAGCTGCGCTCCTTTCTTCGACAGCCTGAGACAGTGCGCCAACCTAAATCCCACCAAACTTCTCCATTACATCAAGAGTTTTGACTGGCTCTACATATCTGCCAGTTGAAGGTCTGATAATGGTATCAAAATGGCGCTTTAGCGCTACGTGTAGTGCGCCAGAATGGAACTTACACCATTTCATCTACCCTCAGACGAATATATTCAGAAAGCGTTACATTTGTTTCAAAAAAGTCAGCTGTATTTCAGAGAGCGTTAAATTTAGTTCCAAAAAGTCAGTTGTATTTCTGGAAACGCTTAATATTCTTCTTAGTAGTCAATTTGGCTTCTGTATGTTTGAAATTCGGCTTCGGGAAAGTATGAAATGCTAGAGGGCGTTCCGTGTATTATACTTAAAGTTATGTTTAAAAATAAAGGGTATTTCAAAAGACGTGCCTAGATGTTGTTTTAAAATAAAACATGTAAAAATGTATATTCTTTCAAGTAAAATCCGCCAAACAGTCGGTTCATGAATTCCTAATTGTTGCGAACGTCGGATATCGATGTTAAAGGTTTTTTGGCAACGCTTTGCGCTACAGCAGTCATTTTCCCAACAGAACGTTCAGTTTTTGGGCTGTCTCTCTTTCTGCCTTTTTCTTTCCTCGGCATAAGATTGGGTTTAAAAGTATTTAATCGTATATACAAGGTGGCGCAAAATAGTCATTCGATATCGGATAACTTAAAAAAAAAGTACTTGGCGCGGTGTTTAATCTAATCTGCTAGGGGTTTTGCCGAGCTCCTCCAACTATTTGTGGCGTGTGTCTTGATGTTGTTCCACAAACTTTTTTACTAAATATAAAAAAAATGGTTTTGAATGATGGAAATATTTAGTTTTGATCTTTACGCGCTCCATTGCTTGTCTATTTACTGAATCTGTCTAGTTCACTAGTGTGAAATATGATTAACCTACTACGCCATTTGCAAAAATTAAAATATCTTCCGATAGGATGATTAATTTTGCGCCACCTTGTACTTAGAAATATGTTTAAAAATAGTCGGGAGCACATTTGTCGTCTTCAGATTCTGAATTACAATTGTCTAGTCCGAAATAAATTAACGCTTACTGAAATACTTTTATTCTGAAGTTCATTTTACTACTACGAAGGACTGTTTAAGTATAGTGTAGGGTTGCCGCCATACATATTTTACAATTGTGGGAGGAAGTCTTAGATTCTAATTCCTTAATTTTCTGCAGTTCATAAAACAATTTACTCGAAACGGTATTAGCGAATCGAGTAAGAAGTTGCACGAATCTAAACCAGGTGAATACGGTGGTTTTGGAAGTACAGACTTCTGTGGATCGAGTTTGAGGACAAAAGATTAGAAGTAATGAAAAGAGTGTCTACGTGATATGTTATCGTAGTGTTGAAACTAATAGAGGTCTGATTTTTAATAGTGCTAACAACTTATAAAACAAATATTTCGGAAATCAATATAACCGCAAAGTTTAATTTAAAGAGTAACATTTTAAGTCGATCAGTGATTTTGAGATTGCGGGCAATATGAGCAGGAACTTATACGAACTTACTAGATGGTGGAATCACAGCAAAACACACTTTCCAAAATATAGAAAGAAAGTGCATGAAGTATTGACATCCTCCATACACCAACTCCTCTTCGAGCTTTTCATCATTATCTTCTTCCTCTATACCATCGATATCCTGTATAATAATGCTTCCACGACCTATCGCATAAAATATACTGTATTATATAGAAATTCGGAGAATACTTATAGCATATAGTGTAAGATTAGAACCTGAAATAGTCAGAGCATCGAGGAATTGCTCCTTCCATGTGGTAGTACCAATCAACTTTGAAGCGTTTGCGGTTTGCACTAATTTGTTCACTGTTTGCTACACTCGATAAAAATTGATAATCAGTAAAGTATTTATAGACCTCAATTATTTACACAAATGCTTACTTTAAATTCTCCGCTTTCAATTATGTGACATTCAATCTTCGACCTTTTATCTACTAATTTCGGAAGTCCCTTCAATAGGATGTTTTCATTAGTACTTCTTTCTTCGTCTGGTTTTTGTTGAATTTCTTTTAATTTGGCGTACAATGGTTGACCTGTGAAAGTACGATCAAAATACAACTTAGTCAAAGCATAAACTTTTACACACGATATGAAATCCGTGGAAATGGAAACTACTACTCGTATGTAAGCGTAAGAAAATGACAAATAAGGAGAGTGAGGGCAATTAAAGAGCACACAGATATTCCAGCTTGGGAAGATTACCGTGGACCACGAAAAACTGTTATAAAACTAGACGTTCGAAATAGTAAAATAAACACAATTGCCAAAGCCTCCATTCTGTAAATATTAAAGCAAGATAATGCGAAATACTCCTTCACCTTACTGAGTCCGACGCCCGTACTTTCTTGTTGCTCAGTATAGGGTAATGCAGCACTTGCTCAATTTTAGACGTAGCACATTTTGTAAAGGGCATTTTGTATTAATAGACATCGTTTCCCAGAATGATCATATCTGGAAGCATATGACTTAATGCCAGGCATCCAAACCACCTTGACACAATTTGATAACCTTGGATGGCCTCCATGAATCTTAGATTACAAGACTACGATATCCGTGAGAGTATTTCTGGCTGTGAGGTAAAAATTTAATAAGTTAGCAAGAGAATGATGTTGTAGGGAAAATTCTCTCATGAATAACAGCAAAATTGTAAAACAATACAGCAATCCAATTGGTCAAATATCAAGTTATTACGTCGGCTAATCTATCAAACTCATTGGAATTAGGATAGCGAATCGCGGATATCGTGGCTAGCTTCTTCTAATGCCAATTTGGAAGAATTCACCAAAATGTGCTCTGAGCTGATATTTTTTACTGCCGGTACTCCCTATATGTGTATCATAACTTTTTTCAAACTATGAGATATTGTAAGGCGAAGCAAAATTGTGAGAGTAACTTGGCGGTTACATCATAGGAGATTTGACAGGGAGAGGCGTATGAAATGAAAACAAAATTTGAAAATTAAGGTTAGTTGAACGCAATCAGTATTTCAATCATTCGTTGTTCAGACGGCAGCGAAGTATGTTAACATAGGCAATGGATGCGTTGATTTGTTCGTACATATATCACTAACACATTCTCAGTTTTTGCGGACCGAGAGCCAATTAACGGTCTTATATTTGGAACAAATTCTGTAGTCTCTCCACCGTGACTATATTCTGGAAAAGTTCAATTACGCTAATTTGTCCAACAACCGTAGAAAGAGCTCTCAAGGAGATATCTAGCTAAGATGAAGAATTTATTTATAACCCTTGAAGAATGTATAACACGTAAGTTTTCTGAAGAGAGTTCAGTGTGAGATCAAAGCTAAAAATATAGTCTGGTTTCTTCTTCAGGCAGCAGGGACTTGAAGTTGTGTTATATTTCACACCGGGAATTTCTTTCGGACATCGGCTAGTGAAGAACTCAGCTAGCATCAAGAGAGGGTCTTACTACATTATATGTGCTAAAGAGGATACGCTGATCTGATTAAGCCATGGTAAAAAGACCGGCTGTCAGCTGAAAAAACCAGCTTATGAAATAACGTAACAGGAGTCATCATAATGGTTTGTTTACGAAAAAACTGGGATGGTGTTAGTGATATACGAAAAAAACAACACAGTCTTCACTCAGATTGGACTAGTGTATGAATACGTGTGGATTGAGCGGGCATAATTCTGCTGCCGCGTACCCGGTGACGTGACAGCCGAAGTTACTCGCTCAATTAGAGGTCAGCATAGCTTATGGCCAATCATGGTAATCTGTCGTTCTCGTCTATGCGGATCTCCGCATAGCTCTTCGTTCTTTTGTTGTGGGTTTTTTTGTTGTAATAACTACAAAATGGATTAAGTCCTCATTTTTACCCAGTTGCTCTCTCGGAAGAATAAGTGTTTCCGATCCCTCAATTTTCTGTGTAGTAGTGCACCTAAACATTTTATTTTATCGACAAAATCGTGTGGGAGCCAAATATGCCACAACAACGTATTCAACTCGACATATTTCAGGGTATCAAATCGAACATAGCTTGCGTTTACTTGGGTCAGTCAACTATCCTTACGACAACAACATAGACAAACAGCATTATCAATACCCATTCAGAGTAATTTAAAGAAGTTGTAACGTTGAAGATCATCCAATAAATAAACCATTGCACCAGGAGTGCTCCATTTGTAATGGGTCGATATACTTCGCCGTTAACGCTTTCGAATTTACTCATTATTTGCTGTTCCTTAGTAGCACAAGTAAAGTATTTATTAAATGATTGTCGTCAGCATAACCTAATACGCTCATAATACATTACTCATTCGAAAATACAAGGTGAAGCAGAAGTAATTTCTTATATTAATGTGCGATAAATTTTCTAATTGACTATCTAAAGCGAGGATAACTCACTCCCACGGCCTGTTAATCGCAGTACCAGACATTACTTTTGCACCCCTTTGTTGTTATTGGCGAATTTTAAACAATCTACTCGGACCTACCAGCGGCAACTCTCGGTCGGCCCAGATATACTTCAAATACCACATCTTTTTCCAAACAGTGCTCATCAATGATTTCAACTTCAATGACTTTCCTGTAGTTATTTAAATAATTAATAATAATTTAACCGAAAGATATATATCGGGTGTTTTTTTAACTACATGAGAACTATCGATATTTATAACTATGGTTTTACAGCTGAGAATGGCAAAACTGTGTTGACTTTTCCGTGCAGTAAAGTTTGGCAAGTCATTAAGCATCGTTTAACGCCAGAAAAATGATTCCAAATTGTGGAAATTTTCTTTGAAAAAAATAGATCTGCGGCATCATCGGCCCTTATTTATTTCGCAATGAGAAAGGAGCTGGCGTTACGGTGAATGCCGCGCACTATCGGGCCATGCTGATTGAATTTTTGTTTCCAAAAAATAATCAGCTAAACATCGACATTTGGTTTCAAGAAGATGGCGTAACTTGACTGATATATGACTTATAGGACTGATCGAATGAACCATGTCACTCGTACGTACGGCGTACATATGCCGGATATCAAATTCAAGAAATAATTGCCCAGAAATTATCTACCAGATTATAATAAAATATATTCATTCTAACTATATTTATGTTTGTATTATCATTTTAAATACTCAAGCTCTTAGAAGAACACCCGATATGTATAAATGTACTCGTACGGACTTGTGAAGTACAGTCAACTTCCTACTTACTCAACTTGGCCATCTTGAAATACTAGTTCACCATTCACATTCGTATATTCCTTCCCTGAGAGCGCCGTTTTCTCTTTGGTAAAATAAGGCACAATAACTTTACTGGAAGCTCCGAAATATCTCTTTACTTCTATATTGTAAATTTTCACCGATTCGGGAATTTCATGATCGATTTGTTTGAACCCGAAAATACCGCAGTGGTCATCATCTAAAATCATAATGGTTGCCACATGAGGTGATACGAGTCCGGCTTCCCCGCTGGGATTCTTAAGATGCACGTAGAAGTGTACATCTTCTTCGTAGACATCATCATCGATAATAGTTATTTTAATTGTCTGCTTTTTAATGCCCTGAGGGAAATTAAGCACACCAATCGATGCAACATAATCTCTGCCAGCTTCTGCAGTTCCGTCTTCAGTTTGGTATTCAACCTTTGTTGTCTGCTTCAAAGAACCGGCTCGTATCACATGCAGCTCCACCTCTCCAACACTTTCCAGCACCGTATAATGACAGGGAGCAAAATATATATGCGTCTCAAAGTCATCATCAAATTCAGCGTCCTCTTCAGCTTTCTTACGAGCTAGGATTTTTGCCTCTCCGATTTTCTCGTTTGCATATTGACGCACTCTGCCCATAATGTTTGTAGATCCAGTTAAGTAGCGACCAGTTTGTATACGATGGAAAGCTATTGATTTAGAGCTATTGTGAATAAGCTGCTCTTGCGCCAATGCCTCAATTATTTCCAAATCATATTCCGGATACCTTCGATGCAATTCCTTCACCTTACCTATGTATTGTCGACGTGTCTCTTCAAATTCGCGCATTTCTGGACTTTCGACTAAATCTTTAACACTAGATCGTACTGCACCCGCTTCATAATCATTTGCCTCATACTCAGCTGGCCGCACAACCGAATCACTCTGATTCATTTCATAGGTTGGCTTATAACATTTTGCACAAAAATAACCATGCTCCGTAAGATATGCATGATAAACAAGTGTCGGAAAACAGAAAAATGTTACTAATCCCTCCCAAACATCGATGACAGTCGGTGTTATATACTTTGTTATAAGGCACAACCAAACATATGCAAATATCGACCAAATGGCTGTCACAATAAATACCCGATAATTCTGTATTCTTCGTGTTTGGCCTTTGGGTATCACAATAATGCAAATAGCAATAATAATGAAAAGATTAAAGGCCGCGGAGCCAACTATTGCACCTGGACCTATATCGCCAGCTTCGAAATTCTTCTGAAACATCTCGATTATGGAAAGTAAGATTTCGGGCATACTCGAACCGAGTGCCATGAGGGTTAAATTAGCCACCGTGTTACTCCACACACGAACCGATATTTTTTCTCTCTGACCATTTCTATTAATCACGTCCACACGTCGTTCGCTCGATGTGATCACTTCAATGGATTCCATAAATCGGCCCGATACAATGGCAATACCAATGAATATATACCACATGGCAAGAAAATAAACAAGTCCACGCGTTATTCTTTCGGTTAGGGATATACCTTCCAAAGGTTGCCAAGCCCTTAGGACGAGACCATCTTTACAGATAATATTTACTCTATCGTAGTTGGACCGGAGTGCTGTTTGATTAGATAGTTTTAAAGTTTCTTCTCTAGGTTCACTTATCACATCTGAGATTGATGGTGAATCTTTTGGAGCTTCTTCTGGTGTTGGGGGCGAATCCTTTGCACCTTCAATAGGCTGTACTTTTTTAACTGCATCTAGTTCTTTCGTAGGTGTATACAGTGATGGTCCTTCATATGGTTCTATTTCTCTAGTTGCAAATTTTTGTGCTGCGATCAAGTCAGCGAGTAAACAAATGAGACAAATCAAACAACCTAGATTCGTCGACGTGTCCAATCGGTAATTTCTAGCTACGAGTTGTCTCTTCATCACAATTATTTGAATTTCGAATTATTTGTTTTTTAGTTTTTTGAAATATCGCGGCTGTCAGAATACCGTCTAACCGTAGCTAACGTCTTATTCTGAGTTGCACGTGCGACGCGATGGCTTAAGACACGTTTTATGAGTTCGCGTA
The DNA here is from genome assembly GCA_037575425.1 of Anastrepha fraterculus. Taxonomy (NCBI): domain Eukaryota; kingdom Metazoa; phylum Arthropoda; class Insecta; order Diptera; family Tephritidae; genus Anastrepha; species Anastrepha fraterculus. The sequence goes on along the minus strand of JAYXIM010034177.1, from coordinate 20,360 downwards.
TTCATACTTTTAGACATAATCACGTTCTGAGAAAAGTTTTCTTCTGTCAAAAAATTCCCTTTTAATTTATAATTTTGAATATTTATATGTATGTATGTATGTATTTTCAGCTGTTTGAAATTTTACTGATTTTTTTATTTTTATTTCTTATTTCTTTCAATTTTCTTTTCTTCAAGCTTTACCAAAAGTCGTTTAATTAATTGTGAAATATCAGAAAAAGTATCCGTGTATTATAAATGTAAACGTCCAATAAACTTCTGAGTCTTCTGGGTACTTCAGAAACCACCAAACTGCTGCAATTTTTAATATTCACATGGTGAGAATATAATCGTAAAATAAGACACTTATTGTAATTAATTGGCTTGTATGTATTTTTAGGTAAATATGATTTATGTAAATAACGTATTGAATTTTTCATTTGCAACTGATGTTCTGACAGACAATTTTCTGTAATATAGCATTGCCAGATGGGCGTGAATGGGTACTGGCTTATCCAAAAACCGGTTTTCGGCCTGAAGAAAAATTCGTAATTCGTACGATTTATTTATATTTTACTCACATTTTTTTAACTCTTTCCTTGTGTAAGAAAACAGTCCCTGTCCAAGAGCTGCGGTCGTCAAACCAAACCAAATTCGTTTCAATTAAGTGATTTACAGTGGAAGGCCGTTGGTGCCACGATTTGGCTTTCACATTCAGTTTTTCTTTTTGCAATGTACAGCAACGCGCTGCCGTAGCCCAATAGGCTCATACATAACTACTCTCCGGGTTCGAGATCCCGAGCATGACACACCAAATGATAGCATTTTTTTCTAAAGCGGTGGTCTCATGACAGGTAATGGTAAGCTCCGAATATATTTGTGTCATAAAAAAGCTATCCATAAAAAACGAGCAGCCGTTCGCAGGCGACATAAAACTGTAGGCACCTCCACACCACACCCAATAAAGGGTGCCGGCATCAATTATTAATAAATATGTGTATACTTGTATATATGATGTGCAGCAACAATAATTCTTGGCTTGATCAGCTTATGACTTTTTTATGAACTAGCCCTTGAGACGTTCCGTTTAATTTGATTGATTGGAAGAAGAAAGAAGATCTAAACGATTAATCCTCCTTAGCCGTTTTTCCATTCGTACCATCACTGAGATAGTACTGCCTTTGGGACTCACGGAAAGCGAATGAGATTTCACTCAAATGGCTTTTGTCGCAGCTGCAGGGCGTCACTGGCTCTGTAACTGCTCTGCTCTATTAAAAACGTGAAATCTCTTTTTTTTCAATTTCTTTCTTTGCATATCTAGTAGGCTTAAAGTTAATAGATATTCGAAATCTTTAGCGTGTTTTTAAAGAAACAAATTCAAGTCTCTATAGGTGGACTTAAGGGGCTATAATTAGACCGGGCTTATGTGGCACCACAATAAGTCGCTTAACACATATAAGTGCGGCTCTCTGCCCTCCGTGGACGGCGGCTGCCAATGAATTCTAATATACTATAGTCTGTAGCCTTAAAAGATCAAACTAAATAGACCAGGCATCTCTGTTTTCAGGTGCAGGTAGATAGTACGCAAAACTGTAGAGCGACTAACAAACATTTCTGGTTACACTCGAACTGCAGGGCGTCTACGAGTATACCTATATGAAGTTATGAAATTAATATTGCAATTTTTTTAACTTTTAATAGGCTTCGCATCCATGAATAGAGTATACCAGGTCAAAGGGCCTTCATGAGCAATTAAGATGTCGTTGCTACAAAAGGGGCTGTCCAGAGATTTATAGGGTCAGGACTCTTCCTTAGGCTGCCATAGTGTTTTATTAGGCGAAACTTTTATACTTATATGGATGAATAAAAAGACCCAACGTTGCCGAACAAACAAGCTATAACCTAATATATGTACTTGGCGTTACACCCTTTTTTGGGTGCTTGGCCGAGCTACTCCTGCTATTTGTGGCGAGTGTATATACATATATATACTACCCCGAATGGCAGATACTTTTTATCATGAGTTTTATCATGGCAGAAGTATACTCTCAAGCTTCCCCGTCCCGGGTGTTTTTCGTGCACGGAGATTCGAACCTACGCACATCCGAATTGTAGTCACGCGCCAACCAATTCAGATACGGTGACCACAAGCCTTAATCCCGCAAAATATCAGAAAGAAAATACAATACAATTTATAACAATGTATTTACAGAGTAATGAAACACTTTTCGAATTTGGGCGTGTACTAGTAACATAAAATATTACTGTGTAGTCCTTCCAGGCGTCAACAGGCACGTTTCCTCGACAGTAGGTTCTGCGTTAGCGAAGTGACTCGGATTTACGTTCGACCAAAGGCTGCACCTCGAGCAGCATTTTTCGTAGATTTATACGAAATATTTATGCTGTTACAACAACAGCAAAATCGTATCGGAGGACCATACGAAGTTCCTTAATGATACACATTGGCTATGTGACTTTCTCCCATCTCAAGGGCTAATCTACATTATTTCTCAGAAGACAGATGCTGCAGGTGTCTAAAAAAGATCAGTTGATTGTGGCCCGTCAGGTAACCAAAAAGTAGGCTCGATTTTGCCCTTGATGGTGAACGGGCAGATAGAAAGCGGTTCCTACTTGAGTCTACCTCTTGCACCCTTTTACTAATTCCGGCTTGAGTTTATCCACTCAGTTACTAGATGCTTGGTTGATGGGCGCTTGGCTACAAGAAACGATAGCGATGGGCGGACCCTTCAAATCTTTCTCAAAAGTTTAAGCTGGAATAAGTTGAGAACAGCTTTTGTTAATGTTAAATGCATCCTGTTAATTTCATTTAACATTTACCATCGCAATCTGAAACATGGTAGGTCTTGTGGCCATCTCATATGAGAGTTTGAAGTCAGAGCCTTAAATAGCTGCCACCATTTAAGTGAGAAAAGGGAAATGTGTTTTTGAAGTGTTTTCTGTGTTCTACTCCTCATAAAAAACCCTCGGGTTATTCATGTGACAAAGTATGTACAATATATTAGTAAATTTCTTCTGTGTCTTTTTGACTTAGCCTTACGTGCGATATGAACCATAAGCAATTTACTTATTTAAAAGTTCGCCATTCATGTTTGGTTGAATAAATGTTCTAGACCGTCGTGCGAGATGTGTTTTAGAGTGACGTCACAATCACTTTCATAAAATTCGCTATTTTCATCAGCATATGAATTTTTCCACGATGTACAGAATCCAAAGTTGTGACCGGCATCAAACCATTACTAGGCTCTCACCGAATTTAAAGCAATCAGCTGATTTTCTGACGGAATAGGGGATATGAGAGCTGTTTGCTTACGAAAGAGGTTGGGAAAAATGAGATTGTGCTGGAGATATACGAAAAATTAACGAGTTTTTGCTCATTGTTTTCAGTTCATTCGCTTCGCTCTATGCAAAATCACCTATGGCATAACAGCCAAAGCTGCTCTCACAATTTTGCTTCGGATGGCCGAACCTCTTTAATCTATCATCTTTGGAATTTTTTCGGGGTAGTTGAAAGTAGTACGATGCTGAATCCAGAAATTATGGAGGTGTTTGTCAGTTAAAATTCGGTTCTTAGTCAAAAGCTCGGTCAAAATGGTCGATCGATTCGTGGCGCCGTCAACTTGTGCAGAGCAACCCATACACATCCACGCACATAAAAGAGTAAATTAAATATATTTTTCAGTACGACTTCGACTAAGATGAAAAGTCGGAGTAAGTAAAAAAAATGTGTGCTGTTTATGAGCCCAATACAGTATCGAGCCCTATGTATCGTATAGCAATGCGATGATTCCAACGATTCTGTTCTGGTAATATGAGCGTCGAAGTTGACGCAAGCTCTGATAGGTTAAACGTTGGATATGTCAATAAAATCTTAAAAATCGTGAAGTTGAACTGGCATTACTCTTACATAAAGATTAGCCAAAACAATTTTTTAACTAAATTGGAAAATCTTAACTGAGTTGATTCCATCGTCGAGATATGTAAAGCGATAAAAACCTTAAAATATTTTATTTGACTATCTTCGAGGTAAACTCTGAGAAACCTGTTCGTGATTTTTTTATTTTTTATTTTTTAATTTTGTATACATACATAATTTGTTATTGCTTCAGACAACATAATATGGAACAAGAGAGAAATCATTGCATCGATGAAACAAACATTTTTAATAGTTCTTCCTAATTTTTGCAAGTACACGTTCGCTTACAACAAAACATTATCCCCCACACAAAATTGAGAGAGCAAAGTGACAGTTCGATGCAAAAATGTGCTCGAGACATTGTAGCCACCAAATTTTATCCATCACGAAAACGTATGACCTGAAAGCTTATGATTTAACTTTTCGCAAGTAAACAAATTAATTTTCCTGGAATCTGGTTTTTTGAAAGGATGATAGATTACCAGGTTTGGCCTTCAGCTATGGTGAAAAAAGAATTTGAATGATTCACTTCGATGTCACGTCACCCGGGACTCGGCAACAGAATTCTGCTCGCTTATTTCACACTCGTCCAATCAGTCGTTGTACAGACGGCAACGAAGCAACATGAAGGCTGTTATGACCATAGTTACATCAGCCAATAAGCTGACATTTTCAAATTCGCCGAACGCCGGTTACCAATAAGTTACTGACAACAATCTCTGAATTTTTTACCACGGGTCTTTCGTACACTTTTACCTCTTGTGCCGGTTAGAAATTTGCGGTTTATAGTCAGAATGGATAAAGTAGAAATTTAACAATAAAAAAATGTTTAAACATTTTCTGCTGATATATTTTCTTTTACCAGTTTTTGCAGGTGATGGGAAAATTGCCGTCCAGCCATTTTTTTGCTTTTTCTGCTTTTTATTAGATAGTTTTCGCTTATGCTCTTGATTTGAATTGATGGCTGATGGTGGGTAATTTTGTTATCGAACACAACTATTGACCACCAAGCAGCGAAGAGAATGAAGAATAAAAGAGCGAATCGCCAATGCAAGAGTGCGGCTACTTGAAGTAAAATCGCTCTTACAGAAACATTTAACAGAAAAGAAAACGAAAATGTATTTTGTATTTTCAAATTTTAATACGGGTAAATCCATATGTATTTAAAAACAAAAAAGAAAAAAAAATAATCAACCAATTTTTTTCAAAGTGATCCAATTTCTTGTAAGGAAATAAAAAAAAAAAAAAATAAACCAATTTTTTCCAAAGCAAACAAATTTCTTGTAAAACAAATCAAATATACATATAAGTACATGCACATATGTATGTGTTGACATACATATATGCAATATATAAAAATATTTTCTCAAATTTATAATGCAATTATGCGAAAGAATTGTAATAAATGTCTTGCATTGTGAAACATATGTATGTAATTTAGTATGTTCGCATATGTATATGTGTCGTGTTTAGTCTCACATATCTACTCACAAAAAAAAAAACATTTACACATTTATAAATAACTGCACAAGCACTTTGTGTATTTTGAAATTTCGTTTCTCTTAAAATTTACATTTCACTCAGGTGTTTCACTCGAAATCAAGAATAAAATTACAAATTCAGAACTATTGAGCAAAAGCAAAACACAGTGAAGTGAAATCAAAATTACAACGGGCTATGCTGATATCAGAATACCCTATTTGGATATATCAATGATGATTTTATTATGATACATAGCATAGTGTAGCATATTATTTTAGTTGAATTCCAAGAAGAGGTGAACAGAATAGCTATGGTACAGAAAATTATTTGAGATTAGTGAGCACACAAAGAAACAGGGTATCCACCAGACAAATTTTCTACTTTAGAATCGAGAAGTAATTTGCTGCACCACCTCACTATTTTTATGCAATGACTTAAAATGTAAATTTGTTTGGTAAAAAGGCAATTCTTTTTTTTTTTTGGCAGAAAATTTCAGTTTCCTAGGACTATTGTACGATTTTTTTTTTAACTTTTATTTAATTGTACTAAAACGGCAGTTACGAGATCAAAAGGTGCTATACTATCTCTAAACAGAATATTTTACTATTTATGGATCTACGAAATCGACAACTATTTAGTATGGGAAAGATGCAATAAATAAGGTAAAATCCAACGAACCGTAAAAAATTAGTGATGAGTTGTACAAACATTATTTTGTAGCTGGACTACCATACATAAATACTAACATTTATGATTAATTTGGTTGAGCTCCAATAAGTATTTTGCATGTGAAAACGATTAAGTAAATATATAAATTTTTGTATATTTTTTATAGGTAATTTATGTTTAAATTATTTCACATGTTATTAAAACTAAAGATTGTTAATGCATAAGTCACTCAGCAAAACTTAGAATTGTTTAGTAGAGGCTCTAGTTTCTTTAAGCTCTAGTTATTGCTATACCTTTTAAAATTTTCGATATGCACAGTACCATAATTACAACGAAATGAATTCAATTATAAAGCCTAGTACTAAATTCGCGTTTCAGGTGAAATATCTGTCATAATCCATACAAAATTGCATTGCCGTGAAATATAAGTGAAATTTCATATGTATCTCACGGCAAAGTAATACTCAGTTCAAGCCGTGAAAACATCGCTCAACATGATAGCACCATGAAGCCAAGAACATTTTTTCATGTTATTTAAAATTGAACGAAAACTAGCAGTTCGAAATTAAATTCAGAGTGAAGTGTTTGAGTTCGAATACTTCGAAGATATGGCATTTTTAAGCGAAACGTCTTCGCAAAGGCTGTAATAGCCTGGAAAGACGGTGGCGTTAATCGGGATTAACGACATAATTCGGAATTATCTCGTCCTAGACTTAATTTTCATCATTTAAACGAATTAGGGGGATTTTCGATGGCAACATTGCCGAAAAATTACAGTTGATATCTATTGTGAAGGAAAACTACTGAAACTTTTAAAGAGAAGAACAAGAAAGACGGAATGCAATGCTAGTTTGCACTAGCACGTTCGAAATTACATTAATTGTTTTTATATAATATTTTGGAGCAGTGTGAAAAATTGCAATTTAAGGTGTTTTTAAATAAATAATTATTTTTTAGTATCAGAGTAGTTAATATCCGTATTTGTGCTCTGCGGGCTATCTTTTACTAACAAAACTATCCAATAAACAAATCAGCTGTTCACTAACCCGCGTAACAATCGTCTGTCACACTGAAATGTTAATCAGAATTAACTACACTGGTAATCCTGATTGACGCCTTCGTCTGCAAAGCTTCTTTATATATTTTTGTGTCATGTGTTTATGTGCTAATTTGTTTAAAAACTTGAACAGCTTTAAAAAATACATACATTGGGTATGGGAATAAGTTTCCGAAGTTACGAATTATTTTAACAATTAAGTAATACATAATATTATGTGAAGCATGTTCCATTGGAAGCTATAACTTTACTCCATCTTTCAGGCAGCATTCGGATTCCTCTGACGAAAAATTCGAGTTCTTTTGACTTGATTCATTCATTGAGCCAGTTTTCGATGCTCTCGTAAGAAGTGAACCGTTCTCCAATAAGGGCTGACTGCATTGATCGGAACAAATGGTAATTCAAAGGTGCAATATCTGGAAATACGGCGCGTGGGGCAAGATTTCCCAATTCGATCCCTCTAAATATTTGTATACCGATTTAGCAACGTATGGCCTGGCGCTGTCATGCAGCAAAAGGATTTCATAATAGATGGCACCCTTATATTAAATTAGAGGAACATTCTTTTGACCATTGCGTTTCTGTTTTCATACTAGCTTTATAGTTCATTATTGTCGTCATTGTTGGCTGGACAAACCTGATCGTGTCTTCGACATACCCTATGATCGAAAAGTACCGTGAAGGTGATGTTGACTGTTTTCTTCGATTACTAAGGCGTAGTGCCCCATGAGCACCTTTCACCGGGCCAAACAGTCAATAAAAAATATTATTTATCTGTTTTGAAGCGTTTGAGAGATGCTGTGCGTCGCAAACGGTCGGAAATGTGAGCAAACAATTCTTGGATTTTGCATGATTATAACGCGCCATCGCACCGAGCCCAAATTGTGCTGGATTATTCGACCAAACACCAAGTAAATACTACGTGCAAGCATCGTATTCACCTGATATGGCCCCATACAACTTCTTTTTGTTTCCCAAGTTGAAGTTACCACTTCGTGGAAGGAGATTTCTGTCGATAGAGGAGATTAAAGAGAATGCGACGAAGGAGCTGAAGGCCATCCCTTCGTCGGCCTACCAGGGGTGCATGGAGGACTGAGTTAAACGTTGGCACATGTGTGTTGCTTCAAACGGATCATATTTTGAAGGAGATAAAATAAATTTGCCTGAAATTTAGCTCTGTTTTGTTTTATTTTCCCGGTACTTTCTGATCATAGGTTATGCCTCTAATTTTCTCGGTTCCATGCATGCGTCAGAAATACCAAAAAACCTGTGTTCTTATCTATACCGTCAATGCATCTGAGCAGCGGGCGGCCCCTTCTTCTATATCTGTGGCACTTTCCACAGAGTATTTGCTGGGGTGGATAATCGTTATTAGGCCGTAATATATGACCTGCCCATTTTATTATGTTGATCGTTATTGGGGTTGCACGTACGGGTTTTCGAGTTCATGATTGTCACGAGTCGGCCATATCGCGCCAGAAATAGTAGCGGTTTGCCATAAAAAACTGGAGCAATTTCTGCAGTAATTTTTTTTCATGATTAATGGTTATTATCAGGTACTTATATTCATTCACTACTTCAAAACCATAATCACCGATTTTGAGTATTTGACCCACATTGTGTCTCACATAGTACAAGGAAGTTGAAAAAATCGCTTTAGTTTTGGCTTCATTTACTATATTTCTAAGCCCATATTTTTTGCTACTCTTTCTATACTTTCGAAGGCTTCTTTCAAATTAGGCAACGATAATGCAATAATGCCTATGTCGTCTGTATAAGCCAGCAACTGAACCGGTTTAAATAAAATTGTTCCCTTTGTTCCCTGAGAGACCATTCGCTAACTAGCTATTTTACAAGTGTCAAATATGATTGACGTAAGTACACAGATTTTCAATATACGTTTTTCAACCTTTTAATGAGTTTTTCAGCATTTTTTAAATTGGCTCCCATCGTAACTCGAGAGCTATTCATGAATTTTATCCAAATTTAAGTAGCATATTTGTTACTGGAGAAGCGGCAGGCAATGGCAAACCTCCGAGTGTATTTCTGCCATGAAAAAGCTCCTCATAAAAATATTTGCCGTTCGGAGTCGGCTTGAAACTGTAGGTCCCTCCATTTGTGGAACAACATCAAAACGCACACCACAAATAGGAGGAGGAGCTCGGCCAAACACCTAACAGAAGTGTACGCGCCAATTATTTATTTTTTTTATTTTTTTTTTTATTTGTTACTGGAAGAATGAAAGGAATATTTATTAGGCTGCTTTATTTTTCATAAGAAAATAGTTGTAAAAAAACAAAACTTTCGTTACAAAAATTCCAATAATAGAAAATTTAATTTCCAATTAACCTGTTAACCGGGGAATCAGCTATTGCTCAACTCGTTTCAGAATGGGGACTTTTTCTTCGCAGCGATAAGTAATATCACACCTCAAATAATAAAGGAATATCGTTTTTAACTTATGGTTTTTATTTATTTTGATAAAATATTTTATACTTCAAATGTATTCAATATATATAACCACTTTAAGATTTAATAGATGAGAACAACGTAGAACGTAATGCGTTTAATATATTACGATTAATTTCCATGGCGAAAAATTTCGTCATACCCATTGCAGAAGGCTTTTATGTATGACGAAATATTTCGTCATACCCAGTTATCAGGTTAATTTGAAATACCTTCCTTCGAAGTTGTGTCTAATATTTCACTTACTGAACTACCACCTGTTTTTTTCTTGGTTTCAGAGGATTTGAACACTCGCTTTTGTGGCAATGGATTTGGTGCTTTGTTTTTTGATGAGTAATTATACTGTTATACTGTCTGTGTCAGAAAGGAAACGCGATTATTCATGAAGTTTAAAAAATATATATTTATTTTTTTTTGCATGAGAGTATGTACAAAACTACGAGTCGCAACCAATAAGATGCGTAGTCTCCATCGTTGTCGAGTATAGCTTGGCATCTTCTCGGCATGCTTTGAACCAGCGGTTTTGCGTAGCTCCAAAGAGGACCAGATTTAGCGAACTTGACGCAGGAGTTGCTTTAAATCGTGGACTGGCTCTCCAGCAAAATGTGTTTTCATAATTCCCCACACATTTTCAATGGGGTTGACGCCTGAGGACTGGGAAGACCAGTCCATTACTGTGGCGTCATTTTCTTGTTTTGTTGTTTCTCAATGTGTTTTTCTGAGGGCAGTGGTTTTGAGGATGTGGGATGATGTGTTCACTTCCTTCAGTCGACGTTCGATAGTGTTGATACTCACATCTATTCCCTTTTTAGCAAGAATTGTGCGTGCTTGGCGTAGTCGCAAAGAAGGGTCTCGCTTAATAAGTCGGATGATCACTTTATCCACTTTTAATTTTGGTGTTTGACCGAAATTCGAACCAACGTTCTCTCTGTGAATTCCGAATGGTAATCACGCACCAATCCATTCGGCTACGGTGGCCGCCGCGTCGTAGCTCTTGGGTGGAATTATTACGCTGCAAAAGGCAAAATATATCTTGAAGTTACAAGAAAAACCCCGGTTCTTTTCTTCTAACACAGACTGTATAACTAAAAAAGCATTGGGTATTTTTTTAGTTATTTTATACTATAAAGACATAAGAGTACATGGGGAAAAACTAAAGGTTATTACTATCATACTATGAAAGACCCTAAATATGAATATGGAAAACCAGTTTTAAATTTTTACTTGAGACTAATTTTAAATTTAAATATGTATGTTCGAATGAAAAAAGAATACATTTACCTGTATTTATAAGGGATGCACAAATACCAAATGCAATAAAAAATCCAAATGCAAAAAAACTGCAGAAAAGCATCTCATAAAATGTTGGGGCCATTTGTTTTATTACCCAAAGGATACTCAAAAGTGTAGTAAAGCAGTAAATATGCAACTAAAGAATTTGGTGGTACTTGTGACCAATTTAGAGGTATCGGATTTTAAATAAATAAAACTACGAAACTGCAAATATATTGGGTAGTTTTTATAATATTATTTTTGTGAAGAACCATTCATTACATTTAGTTTTTAAAGATAATCTCTTTCAAATGTTGCACGCAACTGCGCCGTAGTTCGGCCATCCGTAAACACCAATTTTGAATGGCTCGCTGGAAGACTTGGGTAGCTATCTCGTAAATAACTTTACTAATGGTGGCTTCAAATGCCTCAATTGAAGCTGGTTTATCCACAAAGCATTTAAACTTTACATACCCCACAAATAAGGTGTGACATCACATGGTATTTGTGGCCAATGATCTGGCCCGAGACTAGAGATAAATTGCTCACCGAAACGACGACGCAGTAAATTCATCGTTTCACGGGCTGTATGGCAAGTAGTGCCGTCTTGGTGTAACCAAAATTTGTAGTTATCACGGGCTTCAATTTCGGGCATCAAAATGTTGTTTATCATTATTGATCTCTAATTTGTGTGAGGCTGAGTAAAAGAAATGGTTTGCAAACGGCAAAAGTGCTAAAAGAGCCTCTCAGCGGTTCTACCTTACTCTACTTTTATAATGGTTAATACTCACGGATATGAATACATATGAAATGAACGGACAGAATTCTGCTACCGAGTCTCTGGTGACGTGGCCAAACCTGGTAATTTATCATCCGTGAAAATGAACGTCTCCCTTGCATCGACCTGCCACTTTGCTCACTCAATTTTTGCCGTGATGGATAATTTGTTGGTGTTAACGAACGCATAGTTGCAAATAGTTGGAATAACGATTACAAATTTGTATGTTACTGAAAACGAAATCGAGTATTTTTGGCTTTTTAAGAACCTATATCCATTAAAATCTATTTAGTCAGGTATAAGCATGAGGAGCAACTTTTTGGATTTTTTTGTTTGCCATCACAAGTTATGTTTAATAAATATTGATTGCTTCATAGTTCAAATGTTCTCTGTTCTCAAACTCTATTAAAAATCACTAAAATGTAGTTTCAGTAAAAATCTACAATAGTTTAAAAAACTCTGCTGCAAATTGAGATACTTGAACGCAAAGATACGTAATTTATATATTTATATAGTGAATATACTAAATAATTGGTACCAGCATCCTTTGTTGAACTCATCTTGAAATTATTCCACAAGTAGCTTAATGAAGGCCTCGTTTATAATGCAAAACTTTTTCACGGTAGAAAAAATACGCTTGGAGTGTTGGAACCGCTATCTCCCTAAGTGATATATTATTTTTTTATCCAACAAATATTTCGCTACTGAGTGAGTTAACTCTCAGAGTCAATTACTAATTCAAGCCTAGAAAATGTTCAGCCGAGTAAGGCATATTGAAAAGGTGATATCAGTCGAGCAGCTAGTAATTTTGTTTTCCTATTTTGTTGGTCTCTTAATTGTCAAGTTTTGTTTGGATTACTCTAACCTATCAATCTTTGCTTATAGATTTTGACATTTGAGGGAGCAAAAGCAAAACAAAATGCATTGCTGTGCTGTTTTGGCTCCACTACCCACCTGTTCAATTGCATCCGAGACAAGAAAATATCAACCTGATTATTTTAGCGGGGCATATACAAAACTCGAATCTTATGTTTATTATTTTTTCTCATACTTATGTATGTATGTATTGATTTACTTACATTTCAATAAAATGATAATAAGTGACTTAAAACAAAATTAATTAGTATAAAAAATCCGTTTCGGAAAATTGGCTGCATTTTACAGTTTCACCGTATCTGGAGGCCACGATAGTCGGTTCTACGTTACCGGAACGACCCGGATTTATATCCGGCCAAGGATTATTACTCCAGCAGCATTCCCCGTATATGCATGGGGCATGTTTATGCTGCTACAAAAACAACAACAACAATAAGAACAGCAACCAAAAAAAAAATAACCTCGTAAAAGACGATTTCCTTTTTTTCATATGAAAGGTTCCATACTAATAACATTGAAGATGATCTGAAGACGGCCACCGCCATAAAAGTGATGGCCACAATAGACGAAAAAGAGTTGGTTCGTTCATGTTCATTCAAGGCCCAGAGCGACACAGAATCCAGCAAAGTAAAATTTTATTTGCTCCAATAAATTAGTTAAGGTTAACCATTCGTGCACTAGTTTCAATTCTGCACTAAAAGTCCTATCAAACCCGCGCTGCTCCTCGAAATTTGTGGGCGAATGTAAGACAAAACTAAACAGTGCTGCAAAACATAATAAAGTTTGTTTTGTTTGGGTGTCTGGACATTGTGGTACTATACGGACCGAGTTGGCTGATAAACTGACTAATGAAGGCTCTGCAAGCATACCACTAGGCCCCGACCCTTTCTGGGTGTCAATTTTGATTCGATTCAAATATGGATTGACGACTTCATGAGGTCTACCCATAGAAGTCGTTGGTCTGAGTTGTACTCCTGCAGATTAGCCAATTGTTTTGGAAAAGGAAATTAGCGACTTTTCTCCTTAAACTTAGTAGGAAGGGTCTGAGAGTACTGGGGGGTGGAATCACTCGGCCACGTCGTCTATGGTTCGCTTATGACTTCCATGGGAATCATTGGTGACCCAATATGCCTGTACCCGTCTTGAGACTGAAGGCACTGCAGAGCATTTTCCCTGTAGCTGCCCGACGTTTTCTAGCATCATACTTAGGCTGTTGGGTTTCGTTGTACTGAGTATGGACAAAGTTCATACTCTTTCGCTTCATGATCTCTTAAAATTCATCAATGAATCCAAAAGATTTGAAGAATTGAAGTCCCTAAACCAATTTTTTCGTTTTACCATTCCTACTGTATCTATCCTGACTCTCTATTCTTTCCACTGTAATCTATGCGGGTGTAAACAATGGTCTTCCTGACTGAGTGCTTGTATATACTTGTCCAACCCACCACAAATCTATTCAAAACTGATCATATCCATTGGTCTCTTTTTTTAAATTCAATATTCCGGACATAAGTATCTCGACGGTTCTGAATAAAGATATTTTGAAAAATTTATTAATTTTTATAATTAAAAGTTATTATAAAGAACACTCATCGTCTGCATATTTGACCCGTCCTTTTGAAGACTCACTTTAAAAAATTCTCTTTTCAGGGCACCTCTTTTAAAAAAAGTTCATTAAACAGTTTGACTTTACCACCGCCATTTTGCATCACAATGGTACGAAAAAAATAAACTTCAATATATATGAAACAGAAAGCATGCAAAGAAATCTTAATATCTTTCCATACTCGCAAAATAAATCGTCAAAGTTAGTCCTATTTTTAGCTCGCAAGAGTGTGGAAAACAACCTGGTTTCCCTCTATTCTCTAATCACTTGCAAAGTACGCGTTCAAAGACGATTGCAGTCTAATGTACTTCTACTATCTTCCAATGCAGTGAATTGATCTAGCCGCCTACGACTAAGGTAGGGTGCATTAGTGCGGCAGCGCTAGAGACTAACTAAATGCACAGAAGAGCCGCCGAGCCAATGCGAGTTAGCGTAGCACTCAGCGCGATTAGTTTGAGTGTGTCGCTTCGCGGGTCGCCATCGAACAATGCGTCGGCACATGTGAGCGTTTTATGGGCTAGCTGAAATCGTAAAACAAAACCAAAAAATTAAAAATAAATATGCAGAACGCGGAGTGTAACGGTTGGATTGTCTAACGTGTGTAGCTGTAAAAGCAAACTATTAGAAATGCAAGGAAAATATTGAAAAAAAAATATATGTATATATATGAATATCTATAAAAAGAGAAATGAATGCATAATTATTGTTTCATAAGTGATGAATATAAACAAATAAAAAATTACGGAAATTTTAATAGATTTGTGTAACACGAAGTGCCGAGTTGAGAAATGCCTCCTGAGTTGATTGCAAATAGTTGCAGAGTCTAATTTTCGAAATTTTTTATTTTATTAATTATTAATTGAAATGGTGGTGATTTTTTATACCAACCTCCATTCTTTTAGGTCTTCCGAAATATGTAACATTTATGTGAAATTTGAATTGCTCATTTTGTTAATCGCACTAGAGTAACTTTTTTTTGCTTTAAAGAGATCGAAATTAAAAGAAATATAACTTCAGCACCGGATATCTGAAGTCTATTTACACCGCTCGGAAACTTCTCTTTGCCTCCGTTAACTAGCATAAAGGCAGCGCTGCTGGTAGCCGGCCTCACTTAAAAATCAATTGCTCCTGACTTGCAAAGCCATCTACTTACACGTGTGTGAGGAATTCGTAATGAAAGTTTTTCAATGCGAAAATTAATTATTTAAATATCTTCATCACTGGCGTCGACGAGGATTGTTCACTGACGAATTGAGATTTTTGTGTGAGTGTTTTTACAAATATATTTTAATTTGCCTATTAAAATATGCAAGCAGCTACTGAATACATTGCTCTGATACACAAGCAAACATGTCTCTAAATGATATATGTAAAAAATCTGAGATTTGTATATAAAAAGCTAAATTGTGTTATTCCACTGAAAACATGAAAATTTCGCAATTATTCGCAATTAAAACGAAAACTAAAACTAAGCTTATCTGCAATCTAGTTTTTATTTATTTTTCTGAAGACAAGCTCGATTTTTACAAAAGATATTGTTTTTCTTGTTAATAAATATTTGGCCGGCCTTAAAATTGCATGGAAAAAAATTATAGAAGGCGTTCTTGCCTATCATATAAAACTTTCTTTGGTAAAATTATGCAGTTAAAACTTTAAATTTACTCAAAGGCTTCGAAATCATTAATCAAAGCTCAGTTTTTTCTGAAATTCATATCAAAAATAAATATTTAGGTGTGACTTTCGTGTTTAGTTGGCCAACAAACAAAAACAACTCTAAGTAAGATGTGGAGGGAAAAATTGCTGCCAACTGGTGTTTTTTTTTTTTAATAAAACAGCTGATTTGTGAAAGTGAGAGCGGAGAATTGTTTTTGTTATTTTCACACATAAAAACGTACATTAACGCAATCAGATTATAGGGTTGCTATGAGTAGATAGAGGCTGCCGCCGTAGCCGATTGGGTTGGTGCGTGACTAGCATTCGGGGGTGAGTAGGTTTGAAACTCCGTGCATGAAACCGCAAAATGATAGAAAAAGTGTTTTCTAATAGCGGTCGGCCATCAGCAGACACTGACAAAAAGCCGAGTGTATTTCTGCCACGAAAAAGCTCCTCATAAAAACTATTTGCCGTTCGGAGTCGGCTTAAAACTGTAGGTCCCTCCATTCGTCGAACAGCATCAAGACGCACACCGCAAATAAGAGGAAGAGATCGATCAAACACCCAATAGAAGAGTATGCGCCAATTATTTTTTTTTTTTTTGTATTAGTGGGCTCACGGAAAAAGGATGAAAAAAGACTGTCTTATGCTGCTGACGAAATACGTGAGGTGGGTCATATCTATTCCTACCATATCCGCAAGAGTAGCAAAGAAGTGAGCGAAGATGCGTGAATCTTAGTGTCCCGAAAGCAGCACAGCTTATGAGAAAGTGCTGAGATGATTCCATTTCATCCTCATGACAGCTGCAGCAAAATGGACTCAAAGCAGTGCCAAGTCTCACAGCATAAATGCCTAGTGGACAGTGTCGGCAAGAGCACCCAAAAATATAAGGAGCTGCAGTTATGTTTGCTGTAGGAGCAAAGTGACATTTCACACTAAAAAAATTATTTTGCTGTATTTTGTTTGTTCTATTCAGTTGAGAGTTACAGGGTGTTTACAATAGATGTCAACAAAGAGAAATTTAGTACATTTTACAGTTTTTCTTTGATAACGGTGAATAAAGGTGATAAATGTTGAATGGTGTTTATGGTGTCAATGCTGTAACGGCTAATTACGTGCGATTTTGTTTTCGTCGATTCGGTTAATGCAAAAGAAAATGCCGATAATGTCGAAAATGTCGATAATAATGGGAGTTGACCGACATGTAGTAGTCGTAGCATTGTCCAGAAGCTAAAGATCGACCATAAAACAGTTTTAAACCATTTACGTAAAGGACCGCCTCCGAACAGCAGATGGTTTTTTATGAAGCGCTTTTTTATGACAGAAATATATTCGGAGATTTGTCATTACCTGCCGAGGGGTAATCACCCACCAACCCAATCCGCTGCGGTGACTACTTAATCAATACTTATCGATATACGTGTACATACATACATAATTATGTAGAAGAGTCATTGAAAATTTACCTCAACGAACGATTGAAATGTGTGTAGATTAGATTTTCCTGTTATCTCAAAAGGTTCACATTTTATTCCAAAAGAAAAATGCATCACTCTCCATGAAAATATTATTAGGAAGGCTTTCTAAAAGGTATAAGTACGTGTATACAAATACCATACATACATATATACAGAGATACATGCATACATAATTATGTACTTAGTAGGCGTGCGAGCGACAATTTTAATTTGTTGAACCGCTTAACATTCCACATCGCTATGTTATATTACACTTAATTAAATCTGTCATATTTATAGCCTACGTGATTGTCAGAGAATTCTTTAATTACATTAGTCAGAATTAAATATTATCCACCCAGTTACGATACTATACTAAGCATGAAATTAATTTTATTAATGCGTATGTGCCTACACCTGTGTTCACAATAATGTATTTTTGTATTAATTTTTTTGTATTAATTTTTTTTTTTTTTGAAGTGAAAACTTCTTTAGAATCGTTCGGAGTGATTTGAGACTCGATGAAACGAAAAAGCGACACTACAGCGTTATATGTTGTTGTACGTATATGTGTGTGGCTGCGTACTGCTGAGCCACGCTAGTATAGTGAGTATTGTAGTATGTATACTGCCTATTACTTGCTTTGGTGTTTAGTTCAAGCGTCATACGTATCCCAGCAAGAAGAGTCCCGGTCACGTGACCGGTCACATTACCGGGACGCGTGGTCTGAAAATGGTAACTAGCCCCGCCCCTTTGCAATCACTTTGTTAAAAGCGTTGGGAAAATCGTGCCAAAAATTTTGTGTACGTGTGATTTTTTATCCCTTTCATACATATGGATTCGTTTGCCAGTGCCAGTTTCATATAAACGTAGCGACGAACAAAATAACTTTTAGGCCAGCGCCGGCAGCACAGCGCGATAGCCTAGCGGCTAGCAATGTGGGCTTCCGATCCGAAATCCTTGGTTCGAATCACAAAAAAAATTTTTTTTTTTATACATTTATTTCATTTTGTTTTATGATATGTTTATGAGCAGATTTTTTTCATGGTAGAAATACACTCGGTGTTTTGCCATTGCCTGCTGATGGGCGACCGCTATTAAAAAATGTTTTTATTAATTTTGCCTTCACCGAGATTCGAACTGACGTTCTCTGTGTGAATTCTGAATAGTAGTCACGCACCAACCCATTCGGCTACGGCGCTTGTTTACTTTAGTTGATGCAAAAATGAGTAAAAGTATTTGAATGAACTTTGCTTACTGCTTACACATTTGCCAAAGGTTGACAATTTGATTCTCGGCCTACTTTGATATCAAAAAGAGAGAAAAGATATCTTTTTGACTTATTGCTTTGACAGCCACTTATCGTTTTCTTTTGTTCTATTTCTATTGATGCAAAAATGAGAAAAAATATATGAATAAAGTTTGCTTACTGCTTACACATTTGCCAAAGGGGACGGAGCATAAAAAAAAAGTCGATTTCCAAAGAAATACGAGTGCATATGTGTTTGTAACATATAAAAAAGTGTAATTGTGTTAGAGCTTCGGTCACGCAGGTTTTGCTGGGTAACTACATACATCCCAGCAAGAAGAGTGGTGGTCAGGTTACCCTGCACATGACCGCCACGCGTGGTCGTTAAACTGTCACTAGCCCCGCCCCTTTACAATCACTTTGTTAAGGCCGTTGGGAAAATTGTGCCAAATTTTTTGTGTACGTGTGATTTTTTATCCCTTTCATACATATGGATTCGTTTGCCAGTGCCAGTTTCATATAAACGTAGCGACGAACAAAACAACTTTTAGGCCAGCGGCGACAGCACAGCGCGATAGCCCAGCGGCTAGCAATGTGGGCTTCCGATCCGAAATCCTTGGTTCGAATCACAAAAAAATTTTTTTTTTTTATACATTTATTTCATTTTGTTTTATGATATGTTTATGAGCAGATTTTTTTCATGGTAGAAATACACTCGGTGTTTTGCCATTGCCTGCTGATGGTCGACCGCTATTAAAAAATGTTTTTATTAATTTTGCTTTCACCGAGATTCGAACTGACGTTCTCTGTGTGAATTCTGAATAGTAGTCACGCAGGAGGATGGTTCCATGTGTAGAAGTCCACGCAAGTGGGGAAAGTTACTGATCGCCATTCACTTGGGAGTGGCCTTGACGATTCTTCTACATATGGTTCAAGCAGCTCACAACGCCCGGGATTAGCCCACGTATCCTCTGGTTAGCTTCCGAACACCCGTTCGGGAGTGAGCTAAAGTGAGAAGGCGAAGCATCCCAGCATAGCTGGTTGTGCGCTGGGTTTGGGACCCGCCACTTAAAAAGCCCCCCAATGAAAACAGCAACAAAGCCTCGGATGAGAACTTCCAAAACTGATGACGACCCCTGCAAACGAAATAAGGAATACGATTTGAGGGCATGCACCTGGAATGTCCGGTCCCTTAATGGGGAAGGTGCCTCTGCCCGGCTGGTTGATGTCCTCGTGAGAGTAAAGGCTGACATCACCGCCATCCAAGAGATGCGATGGACGGGGCAAGGTAAGAAAAACATAGGACCTTGCGACGTCTACTACAGCTGCCATGTAAAGGAGCGCAAATTCGGTGTCGGATTTGTTGTGGGAGAGAGACTTCGTCGCCAAGTACTGTCGTTCACTCCGGTGGACGAGCGTCTCGCAACAATCCGCATCAAAGCGCGATTTTTTAACATCTCGCTAATTTGCGCCCACGCCCCGACGGAAGAGAAGGACGATGCGACCAAGGATTCTTTCTATGAGCGCTTGGAACGCTCCTATGAGCGCTGCCCCCGCCACGACATAAAAATCGTGCTTGGCGACTTCAACGCCAGGGTGGGCAAGGAGGGAATTTTTGGTCCAACAGTCGGAAAATTCAGCCTGCACAACGAAACATCCGGTAACGGACAGAGGCTGATCGACTTCGCCGGGGCCCGAAACATGGTAGTCTGTAGCACCAGATTCCAGCATAAGAAGATTCACCAAGCTACCTGGCTGTCTCCAGATCGAAAAACGCGAAACCAGATCGATCATGTTGTGATAGATGGAAGACACGCTTCTAGTGTACTAGATGTACGTACGATCCGAGGACCCAACATCGACTCGGATCATTACCTTGC
>JAYXIM010034176.1:0-60130 GCA_037575425.1 Anastrepha fraterculus | reverse complement strand
GATCAGGTGAAGAAGGACTTGGCTTCACTTGGTGTGTCCAATTGGCGCCGGTTAGCACGAGAAAGAAACGACTGGCGCGCTTTGTTAATCTCGGCCAAAATCGCGTAAGCGGTTATCGCGCCAATAAAGAAGAAGAAGTCACGCACCAACCCATTCGGCTACGGCGCTTATTTACTTTGATTGATGCAAAAATGAGTAAAAGTATTTGAATGAACTTTGCTCACTGCTTACACATTTGCCAAAGGTTGACAATTTGATTCTCGGCCTACTTTGATATCAAAAAGAGAGAAAAGATATCTTTTTGACTTATTGCTTTGACAGCCACTTATCGTTTTCTTTTGTTCTATTTCTATTGATGCAAAAATGAGAAAAAATATATGAATGAAGTTTGCTTACTGCTTACACCTTTTCCAAAGGGGACGGAGCACCAAAAAAAAAGTCGATTTCCAAAGAAATACGAGTGCATATGTGTTTGTAACATATAAAAAAGTGTGATTGTGTGAGAGTTTCGGTCACGCAGGTTTTGCTGGGATGTATGTTTGTATGTATGCTAGTGCGTATGTGTGCGCGCCTGCGTATTACGGAGCCACGGTGAGCGAGAAGACATTATGTATACCTATACTACACTACCTAATACTTGCTTAGACCAAGCGTCCTACGAATGTTTGTGTTCATAATAGCAACCGCGTGTGCTGTATTGCGTCCGTATTTTTATAATCGTAAATATTTTCATTTTTAAATATTTACCGCAATTGCAGGCGGTGTCGCAATATACCACAATCAAAATGACGGTGCTCGTATTGTAACTCCACAGATAGATCTGAATGTACAGCAACTAGAATCACTGTCTGTTCAGCTCTCTAAAGTGGGAGAAATATGTGCATGCGAAACCAGATTGAGCAATAGGAAAACAGTTTTAATTGTGGCAATTTATATTTCACCGAATCAATCAATAAATAGCATCACGGAATTCATTCACGAAAATTTAATAAAGTATACACCAGAAGTATCGCGGATACTTAGAAAAGATTACGATAAAGTTCCAATGATTTTAAGTGGCGATTTTAACGTAAATTTTGCATTGAACACAGCGGTTCCTTTAATTGACTTTCTCAATACAACATTCAAAATGTGCTACAATCGCACTGAATCGACAACACGATCAAAAACAACAATTGACGCGGCATTTCAAAGATATGTTGACAACATCCAAACCAAAGCATTTGTATCATATTTTAGCTATTACAAGCCACTCGTATCATCTGTTGAAATTGAAAACATTGAGGATGAATAATAATAAAATGAAGAAAATAAAATATGAACTTTATAGCAATATTATAATGAACCTATAATTATCCCGCTCCTAATGCTGCTTTCGTCTCATTCTCTCTCAGTTTGTTTTACGAAGGTTTCACTTCTATCGCGTCTAACCGTTAGACTGGTATTTTTTTTTTTTTTGAATATATTTCATACTACCGCAAAATCCATATAACTCTTGGTTTGAAAATTAGTACAAAACTTGAAAAAATTTAATAAATATTCATCAAAATTTCGTTTTGTCGTATGGGAATGCAGTAGCCTATTTAAATTTGGTATAATTTTTTATTTTTATTTTTTATTTTTATAATTATGGGCACTTTTCGAGGAGCTCAAAATTCATGTTGCTTTGATACATTTTTTGTTAACGGTGTTTCGCATTTTCTGTCATGTTCGAAATTTTTTTATATTAGGAAAATGCACAAAGTCGCCTGCAAAAAAAAAACCAAACAAAAACAAATTGTCTAAAATCAACGCTATTATGAGCCACTTCAAACTTGTACTTTTCTATACTAAAATTCCATGGGCTATAAAATTGCATATCTAGCAGTTTTTAAAGATGCCTTCTAAAAGCATTATATTATAAATTTTGATGAAATTTTGTTAAATTTTATACAAAGTTTCTAACTTTGAGTTACATGGTTTTTGTTGTAATATGACCTATATTTTTATAAAAATCAAAAAAAAAAGAAAAAAATATATACAAATTACAAAAAGTAATTAATAAAAATAAATAAAAAATAAATAATAAAAATAAGAAAAAATTAAAATAAATAAATAGTCTTAACTTTCCAACAAGTCGCACTGCTATTATTCTGAGCACAGATGTGCATACATGAATATCAAGCAGGGAAAAATATAAACCAGTTGCAAACTGGTGAGCTTCCTTTGTAATTTGAATCTGTATACTTTATCTTGCATCTCATTTTCGGCCGCCCAACCGCAGTCAATGAGAAGCCTCCGATTAAATTATATTTCTGCCATAAAAAGGACCTCATAAAAAGCCATCTGCCGTTCAACGGCAGTGTAAAACTGTCAAGACATACACCACGAATGGGAGGAGGAGCTTGGCCAAACTCTCAATATAGCGTGTAAGCACCATTTATATAAACATATATATTTATATAAATACATATAAGGATATACACGGACAAAATTATTCACACAACAATTAATTTTTCATTTAATAGGCTGTATCTTGAGAAAAAATTTATGTAATTAAAAATGTTATTCTAAGAAAAATACACAAATTTATTGTTTATTTAAAAGTAACATAAACTTAACAAAAATGTACTTCATGAATAAAAATTAACAGAAATTGCGGAAATCTTCATATTTTTAAGGGACAAAAATATTTACACAATTCAATTTTACAAATAAAATATTAAGTTCAGCGAAATTTTAGCATTTAATAGGCATTCCTTTCGCTTGATGACTTCAATAAGTCTCTTTGGCAAAGAGTTAACTAATTTTTAATCAAATTTGGACGCAAATTTTCCCATTTCCGTTGGAGTTCCTCCTCTTTGTCACTGCATATATATAAATAATTGGCGCATACACCCGTTTTTGGGTATTTGGCCGAGCTCCTCCGCCTATTTGTGGTGTGCGTCTTGATGTTGTTGCACAAATGGAGGGACCTACAGTTTCAAGCCGACTCCGAACGGCAGATATTTTTATGAGGAGCTTTTTCATGGTAGAAATACACTCGGAGGTTTGTCATTGCCTGCCGAGGAGCGAACGCTATTAGAAAACTGTTTTTTTTTTTTTTTGTTGTTTCACCGAGATTCGAACCTACGTTGTCTCTGAGAATTCCGAATAGTAGTCACGCACCAACCCATTCGGCTACGGCGACCGCCATTGAATTTACTCTCATAAAATAACGTTGCTCCAGAAATCAAGTGGCTTATTTTTATATTCATTTGCGAACTCCATCCTCTTATTTTTATTGACTTTGCTGATGAGTGGTTTAAGTCGAGCCATACGCGAGCTATACCTGGCACGTTTCAAATCCCCACAAAGTGTATTCGGATTGACTTCTTTATTAATCTCTTCACGAATTTCTGCTACCACTGGCCTTGATGTAATTTTTGGATTATTTTTTATTTTTCTTAATATATGGCGTTTGAGGGTAAATTTGCGAGGCCTTCCCGTATGAGGTCGCTTCTTTAGATTTGTTTCGCCTTCAAAACGCTTTGCTAAGCTACATAAAAACACTAGAACGACTTCCATTCATCATTTACCGATTTTTGTACATAGTTTGCCCTCATTATGCATTTGCAAAATTATTTTTCTCTCAGATTCAGTTGGACCTGCTTGTTCGTGATCCGATTTTAGTCGATTTAACCCCTTAACACGTTGGCTGCCACGTCGCACGTTTTCGTGCGACACCTAAATGTTACCCTGAGGCCACGTCGCACGTTTTCGTGCGACACGTAGAACATAAATAAAGTTGTTGGCCTCAGGCGATCAAAATTCTGAAAAGGCTTTGGCAGCCAACGTGTTAAAGGGAAATGACGAGTTTAGCTCATCACAAACTTTCCTGAACAAACTGACAATGACGAGCTGGATTCGCCAGAAATTATTGAGGTTTGACACTTTTTAAGAGAGTAATAACTGGAAGTCATATCGAGTTTATTGCTTTGATATACTCGTACTTGTATGCATGCTTCTAGTTACCGTTACAATGTAATTTGTATAAATCTATGCAACCATTATCGCTGTCTGATAATAAATTCTCGTTCAAGGGGTGAATAACATGTTTCACTTGCTGTTGTGCCTTATTAAGTTTATTATTTTTTATGACTTTCAGTTTTATAAAAAATCCGAGTCAAGTTGATAATGAATGTAAGGTGTTAGTTTGAATAAAGTTGCGGGCAGGTATGTGCTTCAACTTATGAATATTTGGTTTTTTCGGCTCTAAGTCCAGATTTTGAGGGTCAATTTAAAATTCTGATTGCGCAATTTTTTCTCCCTGAAATCGCTTACAAATCTGGAAAAAACTATGAAAATTCTACCATTTTTTATTGTCATACAGTGTTGTTGTTTATGCAGTCACATTAAGTAAGTGTTTTTTTTCGAGAGATTTAGCAAGAAAACAGGTTTACATACACACAGAGAAGAAGTATTGGATTCATTTGTCTTGGAATATTTTATCTTGGAAAATTTTAATTAGACAAAAACTTGCTACCTCGCTTTGTGTTACGCTTTATGAAAAACACTTGCGAGTTCAGTTGATTGATAAAATATATTTGTCTCAAAACACAGGCAACACAGGCTTGTGAACTATAAGCTGCACAGCTGCAGTATACAAACAGCCAAGCAATGGAACGCTTGAAGGTCAAAATACAGATTTGCATCATTCAAAGTCATTTTTGGTTTTTTGTTATTTAGTAAAAAAGTTATTCAAAAACCAAATTGGATGATTATTCTGGGGCCACCTTGTAAATTCTGTACTGGTACTTGTAATGAAATAGAAATTTATCGCACTAATTCTGATTTCTCTACTGGGTATGTCTGCGACATTGTGAGATGGCTGCCTATAGTACATGCGCTGGCACAGCGGAAGAACTAATAAAGCAGATATGCAGATATGAAAGCATGGCACGCTTTAGTAAATACATTTCTTAAATGGAAATTTTAAATACCATTTACTCGTATAGAGTTGAAATTTTTAAGTCACCAAACAACCGAAAATAATAATAATAAACCCAAACTGTTTGGTAGTTTCAAAAGTAATTAATTTATTTACAGATTTATTTATTTATTTAACTTACAATCGAGAAATACTTAGGGTAATAATAATTTTGTTTTTGATCTGTTGTTTTTTTCATACTTTGGGATCTGTAAATCAGGCTCCTAAATATGTGCTTTATATGGAAGAAAATTGCCAACATCGTATGCAAAAAATGTAAATAATCAACCTGATTTTTTAACGACTTCAAGCACAAGCTTTATTATACTATAATTGAATTGATTATTAAACCGCATACCCAGAAGTTTCCTAAAGATTCTGATTAAAAGTTGAAAGTTTATGTCCCAATTATTTTAAATTAAAAAAATTGTATTTAATGATTTACTTATTTATTAAAATTATAATATACAAATACTTAGAGTAAGAATAATTAACAACTTTTTTAGTGCACTGGGATTTAAAAATATCAGGCTTCCGAGTTTGTACTTTATGTCGAAAAAAATTGTTAGCGTCGTATATCAAAACCCAAATTAAAAAAATCAGCCTAAAACCTAAGCTCTATTATACCAGAATTGAATTAGTTATAGAATTGCATACCCAGTTCTGATTAAGAAGTTCAAAATTTTGTAAAGTTTTTGAATATTCTATGAAAGTTGTAATATGCATTGATCAATATCTAAAACAAAAACCAAAAAAAGTCAAAGAAAAAAATCTAAATATAACATTGCATGAAGTATATTCTAATAACTAAATTTAAATAAAAACATATGGTATATGTCACTTCTAAAATTTTGTAACTAAAAATTTTGTGCGTTTCTAAAGCACATATAACTCAATAATTAACATAAGTTACATCGATCAAGCAAAACATCTCCAAATAGACTCTGTGCACATTTTCTAAATAAATATTTACACAAATGCATTCACATGTCTGTGTATGTGTATATGCCACGTTACGAATTGCGGATGTCCAAATTTACACCACAGCAATGCCACCATTTGTTCTTCTTACTCGAGCTTTGGTGAGCAATCACATGGGGCCACATTGCTGACACCTAAAGCATGCGTTGCACACCTTGCACATTCCTCAAGCCGAGTCAACATTTATAAAGGGTGGACCAATTGCTAGTTTTTTTGTAAAGAAGAAAGTGTAATAAACTCCATATCGTACTACCCAAGAGAGGCTAATTTTCCACTCAGTGGCTAAATTTTCGCGTATGGGGAAGGAAAATCCTCACTTAATCGTCATGGAATCAATGTATCTGCAGAGAATAGCAGATTTTGTCGGTTTTAAAGTAGTGTTATCATTCATGTATTTTCTTTTTATAAAATGCTGCTATTATCTGATACCTGTAGACATGAACTTGCCTGATTTTTAGTTTCCTCCGGTTGGTGCAATTGACTCCCTCTCAACTTTCCTGGCCTTTTTTTGTGAGGGTCATAAGGGATTATTGTAATACGGATGAGGTTCAAATGTGATTCTATACTCGTATAGTACAGGCCCTCAATTAATGGCAAAGTTTACTCTCTTTAAAAGTAAAAAATGTTCAAAAATATTGAACGGTGCTTCTTTATAGCTTTTTTAAAAAGAAACTAGTTGGTGACTCACCCTTTATATAATCGCCTATATGTGAGGGAGTGTGCTGGCAAACGCAATTTATCAACATCCCCTGTGGTGATGCGATAGGCCATTCAATACTGAACGAAATGCAGATAAGAGGAAAAGCAACAGCACTGGCAGAAACCTGGCACTAAAGGAAACCAAATCGTTCAATTGCAGGCTAAAACGTTTGGGAGTGTAACGGAAATTATAATATATGGTTTTTCGTTTGTAACTTTACTCAACAGTACAAACCAAGATCGTTTATATTTTCCGAAAATCACCAATGCAAAATATTTCGCTATTAATTAAATTAATTAAATCTTACTGCCTACTATGACGCGTTTCATTACTTTTTATTATTTTTATTAAAAAACTGAAAGAATGCCCCAAAGATATAACAACGGTTTGCCGAGAAAAAAAAAAATTTATAAACGAAAGTAACAACGGTTCGAGTTCGCATGATTCGACTGATTTCTAAACGAATGTGTTGTATAGTAATGAGAGTAGGTTAGGTTAGGTTGAAATGGTTGTCCACTGTGGGACACACTCAGGCTCATGGCCCATTGTGATGCCACGTGGGGACTAGCGCTTATCTCTTCTAAAACCACTTTTCAAAAATTTAATAACAGTAAATTAAATTTATTCGGTCGCGATAGCAAACAGAAAATATGGCGCAAGGCGAATGTAGAGTTGCAACCGAAAAACCGTATCCCAACTATGAAGCATGACGGAGGTTCGTTGATGGTATGGGCATGTATGTACATATGTCTGTTGGGTCGCTGAAAGCAGCTATGGATCGGTTTGTTTCTTTTTGAAAGCGATTCTGAAAAGCAATTTGAAAGTATCAGCAAAGCAAATTGGGTCTGAGTGGCGGATGGCATTTTCAATAGGACAACTACCCAAAGCACACTTCACACATAGTAAAGAACAAAACAACTCCCTTCGTCACCCCAATCATTGGACCTCAATTGGAACCAATTAGAATGCAGGGCTGCGCCAAAGAACTTATAGCAACAGACGGGAATTGTAGCGCGAATATCATCCGAAACAACAAAAAAAATATTTTTTTCATTCAACAGCGGGTAAAAGCAGTAGCAGAGGCAAAGGGAGGCCTGACACTAATACCAACTAAACCATTTGCATTTATAATAATTAGGTTTAAGTAAATTTTTTATAGAATAAATACATATGGTACATATATTTTTCTGCGCTGTGAATTACTTTTTTTCGTTTTTTTACATAATTTCAAAATATTGCATTTTGTGAAGTGCAAGTGAATATTGTCGGAATAAATATTTGTGTGTTTTTGTATTCAATTGGAATATTCAGTTTTTTTTTTTATAATAAAACTGATTATTTTCTGGAGGCATTATTTATGAAGTGTACGTAAAGTTTCTGTGTCACGATATGTATAACTTTTTGGTCATATACGAGATTTTTTAAAATTTTTTTTTTTAGTATCAAAAAATTAAAAAAAAATATATAGAAGATGAAGACATATTTTGTTGATAATTACAAGTTTATAATGACTCCTTCAAGGCGAATCTAATCAAAGTGATGGCAATCGAGTGACAACAACATTTTTTAAATTAGAAATGTCAAGGAAAAGAGAATAGAAAAATGAAATGAATGATAAATAGATAAATAGATAAAACTAGTTTGTTGCGCATTCACAACACATCAAGAACTTTCCGTCATTCCGTTTTACTGGCATTTGGAAATTGAATAAGAATAAGACTACTCTAATCACACCCCTTTCTATAGATACACCTTAGACTGTTTATCTATTTAAGTGGGAAAAATTGTGAGAAAAAATATTCTAATAAATAAAAAAGAATAGAGACAAGCATAAATTTATTATTTTGTTCAACGATTTCGATTCGCAATGAACGGAATTAAATAAGTTGGTTTTGGTCAAATTTTTCGGCATGGTATCTTTGCGAATGATGCAGAAAAATTCTTCAATGCAAGTTTCCAGTAGTTGTAACGACTGCGCTTCGCAGGTGATGGTTATTTCTTTT
Source organism: Anastrepha fraterculus (assembly GCA_037575425.1). Classification (NCBI taxonomy): domain Eukaryota; kingdom Metazoa; phylum Arthropoda; class Insecta; order Diptera; family Tephritidae; genus Anastrepha; species Anastrepha fraterculus. The sequence continues at coordinate 51,498 of JAYXIM010034176.1, read as the reverse complement.
CCCATCTCCTTCTGATATTTTTTAACTTTTTTCTAGCGTAAATGGACCACATTTTGAGGTGAAGTCAATAAGGTGGTTTTCAAAAGCTCTCAACTGCAGCTGGATGCATTGGCCGGAATATTTAGCATACCAAAGGAGCTAATTTCTTTTAATACTCGGCCGATGGATTCACCGTATGTGCTTGGTATTGTTGATGTGCTATGTAGCTATTGGATCATAATGACAAACTTTCAAATGTTTAACAAATGATGTGAAAAACGAAAATTTTGTTTCATTTTGACTGCAGTCAAATTTGAAGTGACATGCAATCACGCACTTTTTTTGGCTTGTGATCCCCTATTCTCAACATTTCCATAATAGTCTCCGCATCAGCGAAACAACGATTATAACAACTTTATGGGTGTCGAAAGGTTATTCACCGCTAATTATTTATTATCTCTTCACCTTTCCGATTGGCTTCAAAAATGGTTGAAAATGTCGCAAATTCGTATGGTCAAAAAAACTTTTCTGAAGAGATACGGTGTGTCTCGTTAATCTTTTCGTATGAAAATATTTGTCAAGAAAACATGTTTGAAGTGGATGTCGAAAGTAATGCGCCTATTTATTTATTATCATTTTTTTTTTTTTTGTGTAGCAAAACAAACTTATTCTATTTTTTCGCCATTTACGAAGAAAAAAATGTAGAAAAAAATCAGTTAAACAAAAATATTATAATATATTCGGCACTGCCTCAAAATTCGTTTCACATTTCAACAAAATAAATGATCAATTAAATGTATATTCATGACTAGTTTTATGTTAACATTTGGTGTGACCACCTGCAGCATCTATTACCCATTGTAACCTCCTGGGCATTAAAGAAATTAGTTTTTTAGGATATATTCCTATGGAATTTTTCCCCATTCCACTTAGACGCACCGTATCAAGTTGTTTTTGTTTGTAGGACACCTTTTCGTCACTTTTTTTTACTAATTATTTACTATTCTAATTTTCAATTGGGTTGATATCTAGGCTTTGCATTGGAACATCTAGCACTCTTGAGCAATTACATAATATGTAGCAACCATAACATTTTTTTATCTCATCAAAAAAATTAACAAAACAACAGTATGCTAACATTCCACTGTGTGCAGAACGTGAGTTAAACCATAATGAAGTACTTTGTCAATGTAATGTGATCGTAATAACTTTTTTCTTACACTTCTTGCTGAAAATTTGAGTTTTAAGAAAACTCTTTGGTCTGCTTCGTGACCTACCACTGGAGTGCTTGAGCTATAGCCGATGTACGTTTTCTAGGCGATTTACAATGTTGTACACTGTTCTTGCATTAATAGAAAACATTTCAGCCATATGTTTTGCTGATTTAGGTACCTGACCCATCAACTGTAAATACATCAGCTACCAAAAATATACTATTGTTTATGTTTCTTCGAGTAGTGAAAACAATTAGGAGACAACATAAAATATGACGCATTTTGGTGTTTTTTGTTGTGTTTTTCATATTGGGCGTTGAGATAACTATTTTTGTTTACAAGATCAAATAGAAGGCGTTAGCAAAGTGTTCTGCTACAAAAACAGGAGTTCAAAGTTATATGATATAATAGAAGCTACCAAGAAAATAATGAAACTATAAAATATTACAATGTGAAAAGAATTATGAGACAAACTCTAGGTCCAAAGCATGGTGAAAAGATTTTTAATGGTGGTGCCAATACCAGGCGGCTCTCGGCGAATTTCGCAGAATCAGCAGATGGACTGACATAGCAGGAGTTATGAGTCGTGTTGTTTACGAAAAAACTAAGAATGTGTTAGTGATATACGAAAAAAATTAACACAATGTCATTTCGTTACCGTGCAGATTTCGGCTGGCGAATTTTCCTGTGACGTGGCAGCCGAAGTTCCCCTCACAAAGCTAGTAACCTATCATCCTTGCGTAGAAAGCGTGTTCATGCGAGGATGATAGATTCTGTATTCTCTCTACCGTGCGACGAGTGAAACAACGAAACGAGTGAATATATTGCCAAATGAAGTTTTTGACGCATTTTGCAAAACCCCTTCCCGAAATATCGGGGCTCCTAACACAGAGTGTCTTAATTTTAATATATATATAAAACGTTGAATATTTATTACAAAATCTAGAAACATTTTAGATGTAATCCCGAGATATCGGGATTCCTCCCAGCACAGAGTTTCTTAATTTCAATAAAAAATTAAAAAGTTGAATATTTATTATAAAAACTAGAGTAATTTTATATAAAATCTCGAGATATGGGGACTCATTCCAGCATACAGTTTGCTCATTTCAAAACAAAAATTGAAAAGCTCAATAAGCTAAAAATATTTTAAATGATTTTAAAGTTGAACCTTTGTTATAAAAACTAGTGACATTTTAGATGTAATCCTGATTTATCGGGACTCCTATTAATACAAAGTGTCTTATTTTAAATAAAAAATTAATCAAAAGTTAAAAAATGTATTATAAAACCTAGAAACATTTTTAATGTAATCCCGTCAAAGTGTCATAATTTCAATAAAAAATTTAATATCATACAATATATATTTATTATAAAAACTATAAATATTTTAGATGTAATCCCAAAATTCGTGATTTCTGCCAACAAATAATTTCTTAGTCTCAATTTAGAAATAAAAAGTTTAATATTTATTCTAAAAACTAGTGCCATTTTAAATGTAACCCTAAAAAGCGGGATTTATCCGAGCACAGAGTTTCGCAAATGCAATTGAAAACTATATAAATTTCAATATTTCAGGATATTTTAACAATAGTCCTTAAATATTCTAAAAATAGTCCTGAAATATTGAATCTCCCTGCTGGACAAGAATTTTTAATTTCAATGAAAAATAAATAAAGCATCAATAAGCATTTCAATAAAAAATTGATGATCCTAATGAATTTTTCATTCAAAACATCCTGATATGTGTGTTTATTTATTAGTCTATAATTTCGTCTATAAATTCATAAATTATTCCCACAGACTATTAAAGCAATTTACAAAATTAAATGTAATCAAGATAGTAACCACAAATTCAAAGTTGCTGATTGAAAAATCAATAGTTTTAAAGCGTTAAATACTATCAAGGTCTGTTAAAGCTTGTATGGGAGAAGTATTTAAAGCACAAACCGTTTTTACGGAGCTGATAAGAAAAGATACAAAGCCATGAAATACCCTTAAAGTTAATAAGTTGAAGGAAAGAGGCCCAGTGTATAGCCTTTGACGGGATAAACAATATATCCCCCCATACACACCATTTTAATTGATTCCCAAATAGTGAAAATTTACTTCACTCCTGGTCGAAATATATGTGTATATACAATAGCATAAGGTGTCAAACAAAAATCCATCTAGCTAGTTCGAGTTTCCTGCACGGCTGGCAGCCAGCTTAGTCATCGCCACAGCTTATTTGGCATATTGATAGAATCATTATCGCAATATAACCGCAAATGTATAAACACAAAAGCCCGTCTAAGAAGAGTGCCAGCGGAGAAAAAAAATCATTTAGATATGTAAACAAGAGAATTTATGTGCTCGTAGCTAAATTTAGTAAGCCGCCCAGTGTATCATCGGTAGAAAAGTTTTGTATTTGCACTTACAGTCGGCTGCAAAACTACTTGGAACGGTCAAGAAAATAGGTTTGTTTAATTAAAAATACACGATTTTTTATCAAATAAAGCTTTCCATATTTCCATAAATTCCAAGAGATTACAGAATATACAGTTTGCTATAGAAATTTTAATTATTTAGTACCAATAAATGCCTTATAACATTTCCTTTCACCTCTATGATTCTAGTGAAAACCCATTTTAGCAACATTATCGCCTTATCTACGAATGTCATCTTCTTCAATGTCGTCTTCTCTTCTGTCCTTTTCGTCTCTTAATTTCAAGATTGATCGGGCAGAAGTTCTGCATTGGAGACTATTATTGGCAAAAAAATGCGGCACATACTCATAAGACATTTGTTGATAAAAATTTGAAGGCTCCAGCTCATGTGCTCAGAGATGAACCAGGTCTCAGATACATGTAGGAGGTCCGACTTTACGCTGCTATTGAAAATCTTTACTTTACTTGCTAACGCTTGGCGAATCGAAGACGTATATTTTTATGAAGTTAGGGTCTCAGTGTTTTTTGCAATGGAGGTGAAAGTAATGTTTGGAAAATTTATCAGCCAACAATAAAAATTCATAAGGGGGAGAATTAAAGGAATCTGCTCCTGCATTTCCAAATGTGTATCGATAACATCGCTGTCTATGACAATACTGAAAGCTAGAACGGCATTGTTTTTGTAGTTGTTTGCCAACCAAAGTTGCCCTTTGTATTGGCATTGCCCATTGTTTTACTTAGCTTACCACCCAAACTCTTTCAACGGCACCCTGTAGATGTTCTCTAATGCTATGCTTTTGTTTATATTGCACGAGTATTTATTACATTTTTACTTTACTCTAGTTTGGCGTTAAATAGGCGGTTGGTTGGACTCGTGGCAGTCGATCTGCCGATACACATTTTGTAGCTCTTAGTTATATATATGTATGTATGTATGTGTGTACAGATGAAGATACAAATATTTAGCCATATACATATACATATACATATACATATATATATATACATTCTTTGAGTTAGCTCATAATTGTGATATGTAAACAATAAAATTACAAGTGGTTTTTAGTTTCAATTCCATGCCTATACGAATTCCATTTGTTTGCAGTTTTTTTATCGTTTCTTTTTTAGTTTTTGTTTAGATTTTCATTGTAATACAATAATTAAGTAATCATAATTGATGCTCTTGGGTTCCAATCATTATAAGGAGAGAATGTGTCATAGGCCGGAAACTAGAATCGATTTGTGTGCGAATAAACGGCTATGTGACTCCCATAATGACTTTTGTTGAAGTTGGCATACGTTCTTTCCCTGTACTATGTGAGTAGGCGAACTAATAGAGGCAGCGAGAAACGGACACAAACTTAATGATGTCATTAATGATATGACCTGACAACTGTCCGGCTAAGATCGAAATAAAATTGGTATATAATTGCCAATTTCCAACATGGATACGTAGGCCCAGAAGAAGAAAAAGAATTGTATTTAGTTCGACGGAAGGCAAATATCTGCGAGTTGTTGAGTTACGTATGTATGTATAAACTCTCAAAATTAAATGCAAAACTATTTAAAGAGAAAATTTTAAATTTAAAACAATCTGCTCTAAAATTTAATAATTGTAAATTTTCAATAGCTACGAAATTATTTTCAAAATTTCAGTCAAATTTGAAATGTACTGAAAATGCAAGTAGGATTGCAAAAAGACGTATTTAGATCCGCCAAGAGATGACCTATTTGTCGTCTAAACTTATTCATATACGGAATATGTAAATCTTAACTACGAGACATAGATTTCAATCTTTGGTCATCTGAAGCAAAATTGTAAAAGAAACTTTGGCTACCACGTTTTCGAAGATTCGACAGCAGAATTCTGTCCGCTCTGTTCACACGTATTTTTATGCTCGCCCAATCAGTCGTTGAGCTGAGAGCCTGTTAATGATGTTGACCGCACCTCTTGAATACTTTTCAGCATTTATCTTAACTTCTCTTCTTCTTAATTGGCGCGATAACCGCTTATGTGATTTTGGCCGAGTTTAACAAAGCGCGCCAGTCGTTTCTTTCTCGTGCTAACCGGCGCCAATTGGACACACCAAGTGAAGCCAAGTCGTTCTCCACCTGATCTTTCCAACGCAGAGGAGGACTTCCCCTTCCTCTACTACCACCATCTGGTACCGCATCGAATACTTTCAAAGCCAGAGCGTTTGTATCCATTCGGACGACATTACCCACCCAACATAGCCGCTGGATCTTTATTCGCTGCGCTATGTCTATGTCGTCGTAAAGCTCATACAGCTCATCGTTCCATCGTCTACGATATTCACCGTTGCCAATGTGCAAAGGTCCAAAAGTCTTGCGCAGAATCTTTCCCTCAAATACTCGCGTCGCTTCATCGGATGTTGTCATCGTCCACGCTTCTACGCCATACGTTAGGACGGGCATGATGAGAGTCTTATAGAGTGTTAGTTTTGTTCGTTGAGAGAGGACTTTACTACTCATTTGCCTACTTAGTTCAAAGTAGCACTTGTTGACAAGAGAGATTCAACGTTGGATTTCAAGGCGGACATTGTTATCGGTGTTAATGCTGATTCCTAAATATACGAAATCCTTTACAACCTCGAAATCATAACTATTAACAGTGACGTGGGTGCCGATACGCGAGCGCGCCGACTGTTTGTTTGATGACAAGAGGTACTTCGTTTTGTCCTCGTTCACCACCGGACCCATTCGCTTTGCCTCTATATCCAGTTTGGAGAAGGCAGAACTAACAACGCGGTTGTTAAGGCCGATGATGTCAATATCATCGGCATACGCCAACAATTGTACGCTCTTATAAAATATTGTGCCTGAGCGGTTAAGTTCTGCGACTCGTACGATCCTCTCCAACATCAGGTTAAAGAAGTCACACGACAGCAAATCACCCTGTCTGAAACCTCGTTTGGTATCAAATGGCTCGGAGAGGTCCTTCCCAATTCTGACGGCGCTGCTGGTGTTGAGCAACGTCATCTTACATAGCCGTATTAGTTTTGCGGGGATACCAAATTCAGACATCGCGGCATACAGGAAACTCCTTTCCGTACTGTCGAATGCAGCTTTGAAATCGACGGAAATATGGTGCGTGGCGATTCTCCTTTCGTGGGTCGTTCCCAAGATTTGGCGTATTGTAAATATTTGGTCGATGGTAGACTTTCCAGGTTTAAAGCCACACTGATAAGATCCAATCAGTTGGTTGACGGTGGGTTTCAGCCTTTCACACAATACACTCGCTAGAACCTTATAGACGATATTTAGAAGACTAATCCCCCGGTAATTGGCTCAGGTTGCAGCATCACCCTTCTTATGGATTGGGCAGAGCACACTTAAATTCCAATCGGCAGGCATACCATATTTTGCATAGAAGCTGATGCGGCACTTTACCAGCTCTTCGCCGCCATGCTTGAATAGCTCAGCCGGTAGTCCGTCAGCGCCCGCGGCTGGATTGTTCTTTAGCCGCGTTATCGCTATTCTCATCTTGTGTTGGGCGCGTAGCGGAACGATAATTCCGTTGGCGACGATTAGGGTATCGAGATCTTCACATTCTCTCTGACAAGCGTAGCTATAAGTGTTTAATAGGTTCGAGAAGTGTTCCCTCCATAACTTAAGAATGCACTGGATGTCAGTCACCAGATCGCCGTCTTTCCGTACAGGAAAACGCCCCGCGTTCTGATAGAATTTTCGTGCGTTGTTCCTATTGGCCAGCATCTCAGGCTCCTCGCACTCACGTAGGCAGCATCTTTCCTTTCTGCGGCAGCATGACATTCCTCGTTGTACCAACTGTTTTTTCGGGCTCGCCGGAGTCCGACTTCTTCTTCGGCAGCGGTACTTATCTTAACTACCTAGTAAAAAAAACGTTCTCCAAAAAAATTTACTCTCTGGTGACGCTACGATCGAAAGGTTAAAAAAATTGTATTCATGGGTCGATTGGATTCATGTTATGAATAAATACATATGTACATTTAGTTGGTCCTGTAGTAAAAATATGCCAAAAAATGTATTTATATTCCAGTTTGAGACATATTCAAAAAAAAGATATTAATTTAGTATTGACAAAAATTTTCGGGGAAAATCGCGCCGCTAACTGCCGCAGTGGTCAAGATACAAGGTAGCGCAAAACTTATTACCCTTTCGCCAGATTTCTAATTTTTACAAATGGCGTCATACGACAATCTTATTTGACACTTGTGAACTAGACCACTGCTGTACACAATACAAACAGACAAGCAAAGGAGCAGGTAAAGGTCAAAATAAAGATTTCCATCATTCAAAATCTCGTTTTCTTTATTTATTAGAAAAGTTGTTCAAAAATAATTTATAGAATTTGTATTTAAATATAATATATATTTGAAGGCATGGTTTAACAATACTCTAGAGGCTAAAATAAATATACATCAAATTACGAATATACAAATCTTTTATAAACTTCGAGCATCTAGAGAAAAATAACTCGATTTTTTACTTAATACATAGGTATAAAACTTAAATTAATTTAATATTCTAGTAATTGCCTCATTCTGAGCAAGTCTTGTGTTGTAAAGTTCTATGAAGAACAAATCAGGTGACGTAAAGTTTTCACTGGAATATTGAGTTCTATGAGAACAGAGAAGAACCATCAATAACAGACCTGACATAGTTCTTCTATCACCAAAAGAACTTAAACCCATGAGATCTCATATAATAGGGTATAACTGCTCACCTGAGTTATGTCGCACAAAAGCGCAAAACTACGAATACTCTCCCTTCAAGTACCCAGTGGAGGCCACGAAAAAGTGTAATAAATTGAATTAAGTTGCATAGATAGTTTTAGTGGCTAGTGTGATCAGTTTTGTAATATAAATAATTTAAATAAATAATTGATTCACAATAAATATGAGGGAAATACAGGATGTTAACTTATGCTAGCCACAGACGGAAAACAAAACGAAACAATCGGTTAAAACTCATTTCGCCATAGGTGTGGATTTGTTGATGATTTTAGTTCTACACTGTTCGTTACTAAGTGAACATGGAACGCGGAAAAAATTACGTTGATATTTGGTATTTATTTGTGCGTTGAAGAAGGTGAAGAAGAAGATTTTTTTCAAACTTTCTATATTACCGTTTTTGTCTGCTTCTTTATATTTCCCTAATACAATTGGCAGGGATTTTAATTTTACATTTCTGTCTTTATATTCGTCGCTCTTATTTTTCCACATTGATGGCTGGTCTTTAAGCAAATCTTTGAGTTCCTCAATAAATTATTTTATTACTGTATTTATTTATTAAAAATATAATTAATGTAATAATAAGAAACATTAATTAATATATGTAATTACGAATAGTTATATTACATTACGAGAGGCACAAATAGCTAAGATAAAAAGCAAAAAAGAGAAAAATCGTCAACTTCGCTACACACACACAACCGATTGCAAGTGGACAAACCTGTTTGTCAATTTTCGATCGGTTTGTCAACGGGGCCACACAGGTGGCCAACAAATTAAAAAAACAACAACATATTTTTGTCTCAGTTTTACCAAACTGTTGTAGTTTATTTTCTTCTGCAATTTACTTTACGATTTTACCATGTGAAAAAAAAAATTAGGACACTTCTTATTTTAATAAAAAAATAATAACATCAGAGAAAAAAATAGTCTGTCTAGTAGTGAATCATAGCGTTCCGGCACGGAATCAATTAGGTTTTGGCAGATGGAAACTACATGTAAATAAGTTGCCAAAGCTCGCCACAATTACTTGGACTCTTTCCTCTCATTGACGCTTTTACTGTATTTCACAGATTTTTGATCGAATTTAAGCCCGGAGATTGTAGTGGCCAGTTCATTGCATTAATCATGTTGCCCTTTTGTACACTTCGCTGTGGGTTTTGAGTCGTTGTCTTGCTAAAATAGCCACCTTAGTGGCATATTATCTTCGACGTACAGCAGTATACTATCTTGAAGAATTGCAGCATAATCGATTGCCCCGAATTCGATGAAGCGGCCTCACACCATAATATGAAGATGAACCCCAGGTCATAATGTTCCCGCCACCATGTTTAATAGTATTTATACTTGTAGTACAATATATTTGGGCTTGTAGACTGCATGTGGCGGTCTTCTTACGTAATCGGTTTTTAATCGGTTTCGATTGAACAAATTTATTTTTGTTTCGTTAGATAAAAACATGTTACGCCATTTCTCTTTAGACCAATACACAAATTCTTCAGCAAACTTAAGGCTTCGTGGCACGTTCCGTTTTGATAACATTGGCGCACTTTTCGAGAGTTTCGAGACTTGAGGTTTTCCTTAATATGCACTTTTGGGAATAGTGCTTATCTAACTCACTTTTCAACGTAATTTTAGATTTTCTGCCATGCGTTTAGCTGTGGGGAACCCATTTAACTGCGTTTTTAACCATGATTTTTGATTTTTTAAAGTAATTCCGCTACTTAACCAAATTTGATACCCTACAAACCTCTGAAGCAAAAAAAGCCCAATGGTGCAGTCAGACAAGGAATGACTTATCAATTCTTACTTTGTTCGTAAATTTGACCGCAGTAGTGCTAAGAAACCATTTATTTTTAAGAAAATTAAACTGATTATTTATGCAATTACATTAAGATTAAATTTAAAATATTTCATCCAGAAGCGCAGCAAAGGACTTCGGAAGAAAGTTGGTTTCCAAAAAGTAGGCTTGAATTCTTATTGTTTAGGGAGAAAAATTTTTCTTAGACAAACATTTTTTTGCATTGAGCTTTGGAAGAAAGTGACTTTACATAGGCAAGTGAAAAAAGGAAGGTCTGAAATCTTGTTGTTTAGGGATATATGGGATATACAAAGTGAAGCAAAATAAACAACCCATCGGAACAATTATAATTCAATCATATTAGACACTTGTGGAGTAGACCGCTTAAAAATTTGAATCACTCTTTTTATTTTTTACTTAGTAAAAAAGCCATTCAAAACTGAATGGTTGATCAATTGTGCGCCACCATGTATGTATACACAAATGTAGTTAATTTTTGTTTAACAGAAATGGTTCTGGTGCAGGTTGTGCTATACTATTTAAAAAACGTTTTGTGAGTTGTGACGCCGGTAACCTCAATTCAATTAATAAACATCAACACACAATCTGAGTTATTTTTAAAATAAATATTGTTACTAATTATTTAAAAATCGTCTACTTCTTTCTTTTAGAACGCCACAAACCAAGCTTCCAACTGCAGCTCTCAACTACGATGTTTCCTTGAATTGTGCCATTTCTCCAAAATAATAAAACCCCGATCGCGTAAAGAAGTAGAGAACAAATGTTAAAAGAATTGAGCGAATGTAATAAATCGTGTAAACCAGTCTAAGATCGAATCCTGTCCGCAAAAAACAAATCATTTTTGTTCAAAATTCTATTCATTATAAAATATTCTTTCCATTTTATCAAATCATCAAAAAACAAAAACCCTTTCACAACAACGTAACTGCATGAGAAGCAGTAGCGAAATAATTATACAACAACAACAAAAACATGCCGCTTCCTAGTTTAGTGCACCACAACTCGCACAGTAGAAGCTGATCAGCTGCAACCGGTGAGGCGCAAACGCTTGATTAGACAACAAATTATTGTTAAGTAGCAGCACTTTCGAAAGCGAAACTCAAAAAATCAATCCATCACCATTTAATTAGTCCACTCATCTACACATATGTAAATGCATAGATAAATTCATAGTAATCAGTAATTAAGTAATTTAAAGTAAACGTCAAATTTGAGCCTAGTATGCAAAAATATGTAGAAATAGCAAAGCACGTGCTTCCTAGTAGAGACCTCAACATTTACAGAAATTAAAAAAAAATAATAAACACGCAACTAAAGGGCCAAAAATTCATCAAAGGGTACACTTTCATTGCTCCACTCGCAGCATTGCAATTCAATAAAAAGCTGAAGGGCATCTTAAAAGCACAGAACCGCAGCGAGTATCAAACTATATACTGCAAACAAAAACAACAGCGGATTGTAAAATATTTCGCCGTCACTTTACACTGCTTCAGCTTCCAAAGCTCAATACTAATTTAGGAATAGCACCGCACTTATTAACTCCAGCGTTTGAGTGACAAGCAGAACACCGCATATTGTAATTACCGACACGCCTAACCGCACTCACACATACTCACACACTTGCGAACGCCCGTAATAACCGTCCAACTTACGAGCCACACCAGAGCTAACAAAATAAACGGTAAGGAAAGAGCACAATCCATACGCGTCCAGCAAAAACGCCGGCGGCTTAGTTGGTGTTGTTGCCACAACTGCAAGAGACTTACGAATTACTTTACTTTAAAGAGCGCTGCTCTAGGCCGCATAGCAAAGTCCGCCATCGCATAAAGGGCCATAAGAAGAAAACCTTACTTGCGAAAGCAACAGAGATAAGACTATTCAAGATGGGCTCCACATTTGTTAGTAGAAAACGGAGTCGCGATCGTACGCTGATCGCGATCTTCTGTCTGCTCTTGGTGTGCACAACAACGCTCAGACTTGTACAAGGCGCAGAGACGCCCAACAACGGTACCACAAATGATTTGCTGGCCGTTGACAACAAACCAGATGATAAAGTGACTCGTAATACGGACGAAGTGGCGCTAAACTCGGACGTGAGTGCTGTTGCTGAAGCCGGCGGTGTCGGTAGTGGTGGCAGAAATACTCTGAATGATATTCAAAATGATGATGGCGGTAGCGAAGATGATGATGTTGGTAGTGTTAATGGGTCGGAGATTACTTCAATAGAAGGTGATAATGTCACCGCCTTGCCACAACACAGTGGTAGCTCATTGCAATGCAAAGATGGTTTGTTGCTTAAAGTTTGGATGCCAATTGACAATGTGAGTACCGGTGATCGCGTTGCGCGGGGCCTTGTGTACTTCTTAGCGATGACGTATTTGTTCATTGGCGTTTCAATTGTATCAGATCGTTTTATGGCGGCGATTGAAGTGATCACGTCCAAGGAGAAAGAGGTGGTTATCAAGAAAAAGGGCGGCGAGACACAGGTGGTCGTGGTGCGGGTCTGGAATGAGACTGTTGCTAATTTGACGCTAATGGCGTTAGGTTCCAGTGCGCCAGAGATACTTCTGTCCGTTATTGAAATGTTTCAAAAGGGGTTTGAGGCGGGCGATTTAGGTCCGGGCACAATAGTCGGATCAGCCGCTTATAATCTATTTGTTATTATCGCCATTTGTATTGCGGTTATACCGAATGGACAAGTGCGCAAAATTAAACATTTGCGGGTATTCATTGTAACAGCCGCTTGGTCGTTGTTCGCCTACGTTTGGTTATATTTGATATTGGCGCAAATTTCGCCAGGTCGCGTTGAAGTATGGGAGGGTCTATTGACATTCATATTCTTCCCCACTACCGTACTGACAGCTTATATAGCCGACAGACGTTTGTTGATTTATAAATATCTTGACAAGAATTATCGCATGAATAAGCGGGGCGTTATTGTGAGCGCCGAGGGCGATGCCGCACTCGAGATGAATCGGCACGAAAGCATCAAGGAACTAGCAGAGAACGAAGAAATGAGGGAGTTCGAGGACGCACGACGTGAATACATTTCAACGCTGAAGGAACTGCGTAAGAAGTACCCACAAAGCGATCTGGAGCAATTAGAAATGATGGCTCAGGAGCAATTGATCAATCGGGGCCCCAAATCGCGCGCTTTCTACCGCATACAAGCCACACGTAAGATGATGGGCAGCGGCAATATAATGCGCAAAGTGCAGGAGCGTGCTCTTACCGATCTAAACGAGGTGAAAGCACAGCTGCAGCGCGTCGAAGTGGAGAGCGAAGAAGATGATACGACGGTACGCATCTGCTTCGCGCCCGGCCACTACACTGTCATGGAGAGTTGTGGTGAATTTGAGTTACGCGTCGAGCGCCGTGGTGATCTCTCCGGTTATACAACGGTTGAATATCAAACGGAAGACGGTTCCGCCGAAGCGGGTAGCGATTATATTGGTAAGAAAGGTGTTCTCACCTTTCCGCCGGGTGTTGATGAACAACGTTTTAAAATCGAAGTAATCGACGATGACGTGTTCGAACAAGATGAACATTTTTACGTGCGTTTAATTAATCCATCGGATCCGGCAATATTGGCAGTACCAAAAGTGGCCACTGTCATGATACTCGATGACGATCACGCGGGCATTTTTGCCTTTAATCAGAAGACGTATGAATTCGCGGAATCTATTGGCACATTCGACTTGAAGGTGCAGCGTTATTCGGGTGCGCGAGGCAAGGTAATAATACCATTTTGGACGGAAGATGGCACTGGCAAGGCAGGCAAGGATTACGAACCAATGCAGGGTGAACTAGTGTTCGAAAATAACGAAACTGAGTGAGTAGAACAAATTTAAAATACTACCATTGATTATTTTAAGAAATAGAAGGGAAATTAAACGAAGAAAAACTAAGGTAATAAGTTAAAAATTCCTATATGTACTACAAAAGGATATGATATACAGAGCAGAAGATTTCAAACCAGTTTCAGTGTGACAATCTGGTTTTAATGTTAATAATTTTATTTATAAAAAATCAAAAAATATGTATCAAAATTCCAAGTAAACCAGAATTAGAAAAGTGCGTATGCAATTTTATAGCCTATTCAGTTTTAGTAAATCCCGTTGATTTTCTATGTTGGTTTTCTTGACGGTGTTGCGTATTTTCTTCTGACTCCCAACGCCGTCAGGGAAAACAACTAACAAAAATTAGCGGTAATTTTGAAATTTAGATTTAAATGGAATGGACTATATTTTTTCCAAAAAAATAGTTCAAATAAATAAAATAAAACTGTTCAAAATGTTTAGATGCTATATTTTTTTTGCGGGTTGTGTATGATACCACTATATAACATTTAAGGTAAGTGGTGAGGTTCAACACCACAAAATACTTACAAATAGGAGCAACATTCGTAAAATATTCGAGCACACATACTGTCACTAGGTAATCACACCTCATCGAATGCACGTATTTCTGTATCTTCGTTGTCTCCCGAACAAATCGCTTCCTCGCTGGAGCTCAATAGCATTGCATGCTTAAATTTTAACCGAAATATTTTTGATGCTATTTATCACGAACGACTGTGAGTCGATGTGTTAAGAAGCCACGACTAGAGCTATAGATTTTGTTACCAAATTTTCGAGCAACCCGGGCGTATGAGCAACGAGTATTCGAACAAGTAATCTGTTCGATGCTGCATACTCCAATATTTTCGAGCATGAGCTCAATTATATCGACTTTTTCCCAGTAAATTGAGCAATGCTTGTTTTTATGTCTTGACTTTTAATCAGCACTCTTTTTTTTTAGTTTTAGAAACTATACAAAGGCAATGTTGACCAAGGCACAATTCCAGTTTTCTCTCTTTTGAACTGTGAATGAAATTTCATCAATTTTTAACACTTAAAAATTAGTAATTTTAATTTTTTCATTTCAACTTTAAGTTGGGAACTGCACGGCTGATTTTAAATACTATATTAAAATGAAAAAAATTACGGATGTTGTACTGGGTGTCGGCTTCAATACATAGCAGACTTATTATACGAAAATTACCCATTGACGAACATGAAGAGAACATCTCCTCGTCTTGTAGATTTATAGACCAAATTTCAAATGGTGATATGACAAAAGCTACAACGGAAATAAAAAGTTCTAGTAATTTTTTATAAATGGAAAAGCTTAATTGTGAAGCTAAGTTCTCAACAATATTTAAAAGAAATGTCGAATATACTTTACAATTACATATTTGAATAACAAATGAAATACTCAAACACCGTGGGTGACTAAAACTGAGAAAATTACCATATCGGTTTTATGGAGGTGTTTCGTAATAGTTAGAATATAATTGTGTCTTTAAAAAGTATGTGTTTTACGAAATTGTAATAAATACCCAAATAACTCTGATTTCAAGATAGTTTTAAATATTTGCATATTTACAAAAACTTTAAACTCAAATCATTTCGAGCTTTAGCAAAAATGGTGCATGCTTCACAAAGGGTTAATTTGTTTGTTAACATTTCGCTGGCATAAAACTCAGATATGAGACATTTCGATTGGGTTGCCACTTCTACCTGGTTGAATGTGCCTGGGTGCTAAGTTGGAAATCTAATGAAATACTGGCCAATGAAGTTGACAATTTTTGTTTGGCTGCCCAAACTAGTAAAAAACTCAAAAATTTCACTCAAACATTTCAACGGTTGAGTAATAAACAAAATATATCCGTCTACCGAGAGTTCTAGTCATGACGATACTCAATACCATTCAGTGCGCTTACGTGCGTTTACCAAAAGAAGCCGAAGAATGCGGCATAAATGCTCGTTTCCTGGTTTCCACTGACCTAATGGATGGTAGTCACATCGAAATTACGGCATCTAAGATAGGTTTGGTAGGTTTGTAGGTCAAGTTTCTCCCTAACCACTGAGCGTAGAACGAACAAGGAGGAGACTGCCTTAGCTTTATTCTTAGTGCGGGTTATTTGGTCGCGATGTCGCAGTGGAAGAATGAACAACGTGAATCGAAGCGTATTTAAAAGCCAGTGATTCGTGTGTACAATATTCGATGTTTATGTGTAATGAAGATTCGATTCATTCATGGGCCAACAAGTTCTGTGGCAAACAGCCTACGGCCGGAGCTTAGCCGGGCATCGAGAATAAATGAAAATATTGAACTTTTCGCTACAAGTCGCTCCAGTAGAATAATTGGATCATATTTTTTGAAAACCGGCAAGGGCAAACAACTTTTGGGGATGATATCTCTTGCCAGCACATGCTGGTCGATTATTTTCTGCCAATAATGAGAGAACAAACCTACTTCCTTCCGTACACACACATGGTTTCAGCAAGATAGCATCACTTACCCCTATAGACTTTTTTCGTTGGTGATACCTTAAAAGTAAAGTCCAACTCCAAGCAAGCCCAGCGATTTTCTCAACACTAAGAGAAAATATCGTTCGCGAAGTTATTGCCATCCTGACATCACTTCTCCAGCGAGGGGTACGCAGCACGAAAGCCAGATTCCAAGAGTGTATCCGACGTAATGGTCAACATTTAGAGGAACAAAGTTTTGAAAAATAACATCCGCACTTGTCATCATTGTAACAGTTATTGAAATATACTCTTATCATTAATAATTCTTTTTTCAACTTAGCCTTTAACTCCTAATTCTGCCACTGTACAGGGTGTCACTAATATTTCTACCAATTTTTCTTCCATGACTATGCCTTTAAGAGCGCTTGCCAACTTCTACCACTTTTTGGGCTTCAAATGAGCTCCAACCGCTAGCTCAAATTTATAACAAATATATAATATTTCCATTTTAGCGTCTAAATTTTCTATATGACAAGTTTTAATTTTATTATTTGTTAGATTACTATGAAAATTTATCTCACATATCATTAGCAAATTCTGTGTTATTCGCCGTAAATTCAGACAGATATTTCAGTTGCTCCGCTCACGCTTTCTATGTTTTTAAAAGCATTTTATTTGTTAAGCAAAATTCAAAAAGGAGAGTTTTTTGAAAAAAGGTGTACACAAGCTTGACAGTTAAAACTCTTCTCACACTTGCTGAATCGCAAAAGGACAGCTTACAGACGAAAGCGCACCATTAGAGAATCAACTGGACTGCTCGAGTGAAGGTTATAAAAATGAGAAGGAGTGAATGCATTCACCAAAATTAATGGTTCCTTGAATGTGGCTTTTTGCAGTGTCACTATGAACTATGAATGAAATTAATCATCAGTGAAGAAATATTTATGACAAACAGGGAAGAGTAATAAAATTAGCTTGTGATAAATTTTTTATAAGTTGCTTTTGCGGCACGGGGGTAAAATGTGGCTTGACATATCAGCTCTTTGCATGTGACACTAAGTATTTGTGCGCGTTTTTCTTGTGTTACTTATATTTGTTATACATATAAAAAGAAGAAATATTAACGTGATATTCCCCACCGTATGCAACGTCTAAAATGTACTTTTTATATATTATATGTATGTATATAAAAAAATAACTGCATCCAGTGCATTCCAACCAGATCCATAATAAATTTTATGAATGCAAAAGTACTTCTGTATTCACTGCAAAATATACACACACGAGTGTACCTACATTTATAAAAGTGGATATGCTTTATGTGTGATATATATGCAGGTATGCATGTATGCATGTATGTATGTATGAATGTATGTATGCATGTATGTGTATCTACTACCCCACCAATGCATTTGCCGAAACCATAAAATTCCGCGCATGTCGAGGGAAATAGAATTGTGTCTTGAAATCAATATCCGCAGTGCCTCTAAGTGGGCAAAGTAGGTTTTGACTAAAGGTGGTTGAGGTGGATACTCATAGAACTTGTGCCTTGCTCATTGTCACCATGGCCTTGCACATGGGGACGGCCGCCACAGAACAAAGAAATTCACGTCAGCAGGTGGGCAACACATTTGAATGATATTTGCAACCATATACAGCATTGACGACCAACGGTGAACGGTGTTTCGCGGTCAGCTCGCATGCACTATGGTATGCCATGTATGAACGTACATATGTATGCATGTATGTATGTAGAGTTTTGCACTACTTCTGCGCTCAGTTCGCTGTTCAACGTTAACGATTTTACGTGAATTCATTTATGGTAAGTACATACATACATACATACATACATACGTGATCATAAGGCATTTGCGGAAAGGTCACAAACAAACCTCTTTATGTACCTGCAATTGTTCACATGTGGCTATGAATGTGTGCGTGTGAGCCATAAACGTTTTGTTCAGTTCGTGGATTGGTCTCCTCCACTCGCACTGAATAAATGAATAAAACCCATTTAAGATGCATAGAATCATTGGAGGGAGCATAGAGAGAGTGAGAGAGATAGAGAGAGAGAGAAAAGCTAGACACTTTCCACAGTCTCCATTAGTTTGGCAAAAAAGTTAGTTCGTATTTTATTGCTCTGGTGTTTCACCTCATTATTACTTCCGAGTTCCAGGTATCAAAATATTTTATGGATTTTCTCATTTCGGAATATTAAATGGCATGCGCTCGATAAATGTGGTACAATATATCTCGCTTATGAGCAGTAGAAAAACTATCATAAAACTTCACATATTTAAGTATGGAAAAGAATCACGTTATAAGCATTTTCCCTTTACAAACACCCAAAAATTGGTAATCTTCTCGCTGAAAGCACTAAAATTGAATTTTTCACTTATTCCTCCAAACAAATGTAGGCTTGAAATTTATAATAATGAGCAGTACTATTCCGGCTTTGCTAAAATGAACATTCAGTCGAATTTTACAAACTGTTTTAAAACTACTAACTAACGAATTCATACATAGTACAAATATGTAG
This sequence comes from Anastrepha fraterculus, assembly GCA_037575425.1. Lineage (NCBI taxonomy): Eukaryota > Metazoa > Arthropoda > Insecta > Diptera > Tephritidae > Anastrepha > Anastrepha fraterculus. The sequence continues at coordinate 32,486 of JAYXIM010034176.1, read as the reverse complement.
AGCCCAATAAATAAAGAAAAAGTCAGTATAACTGTTTTCTTTTTATTCGCCGGAAGACTTCGGTCAATATCTCGTGAATAACTTTAGTAATGAGGGCTCCAATGACTCCATTGAATATGGTTTATCCACAAAGCATTTAGACTTTACATATCACCACGAATAAAAGTCTAAAGGTGTGATATCATGTGATCTTGGTGACCAATCCACTGGTCTAAGGCGAGAAATAAATTGCTCACCGAAACGACGATGCAGTTAATCCACTATTTCACGAGATGTATGGCAAGTAACGCCGTCTGGTTGGAACCAAGTGTCATGGGCTTGTACACTTTCACAGTTCTAGGATCTTCAAATTGATTAAAATTTTTACCTAAATTGCTAAATCTATGCTTGGAGGAGCAGGACAATGGCACAGGAGGTGGGAGATCGTCTCTTCCTCATCTATACAGCGTCTACAGCAGTTATCTTTTTGCGCGCTCATCTTCTGTATGTGTCTGCCTATTAGGCAGAGCTCTGTTATAACTGAAATCAGTGTGCTAAGAATGTGGGTATTTTAGCTTAGCCGTTAGCTGTGAAAGTCGGCCACAATTGTAGGGCGATATACATATTTTTTACGATACAGATATTTTTTATAAGAAGCTTTTTCATAACAGAAATGCACTCGGAGATTTTTTATTGCCTACCGAAGGGTGACCGCTATTAGAGAACACTTTTTGTATCATTTGATGTTTCATACCCGGAGATTCCAGCTTTACCACTTCCGAAAGGTAGTCACGCAACAACAAATGCAGATACGGCGGCCGACGTATGCACATTTGCAGAAACGTTTAAGTCAGTGCTGATTTTATTGTTATAAAAGGGGTTTCTCATCCATTTATTTGTTTCAGTGCTCTTTGTAACCTTAAGCCGAAGTGTAAACATAGAACGGGCCAAATTAAACCACGTACCCCAAAGTTAGTCTCTTACCCCAAAGTTAGTGTAACTGTTTCCACTGGATAAAAAGTCCAAAAAATTAAGCCTGAATAGAAGATATTGGCTATTGGTTATTTTAATACAATATATAGGGTGGGCCATGTAAAATTTGCTTTTTGAATCGGCTATAAAAAAAAAACTAATCAATGCTTTTTCAAACTTTTTTTTTATTTTGAAGATTGAACATAGTCATTTATGAATGAAAAATAATATCGTTCAAATGACTGCCACGACTGGCTTTACAGTAGGCCATTCGATCAACCCAATTTGTAAGCACATTTTTGATTGTTTGGGCTCCAATTTCATGAATGGCTACTTCGATTTCGTGTTTTAAAGCATCACTCGTCTCTGGATGGTTCGCATAGCATCCTTAACGGCTCCCCACAAAAAATAGTCCAATGGGCTTAAATCACAGCTCCGAGACGACCAATTGATATCGGAATTCAAAAGTTCGAGTGGAACTTTGGCAGTGTGACAAGTTGCACCGTCCTGTTGAAACCAAATGTTGAAACCTCTTCAATTTTTGGAAACAAAACTCGGTAACGCTCGCCATTTACAGTAACCGCGGAAGAAGAAGAAGAGTCACCACTATGGAAATAGGTTTTCAATATTTCCCAATTTTGTTCAAGCGTATAGCGTCCCATTTCGTAAATGTCAAATCTTTAAGTAAATTATTAACACAATTCACATGTCATTTGTGTTACCATTCTCAAAAAAATAGGTGGTTCAAAAAGCAAACGCTATATGGCCCACCCTGCACTCTGCCTTTAGTTCATTATAGAAAAATAAAAAAATGTCTGGACTTAAAATTCATAACACATTTTTTTCTTTAAATCCTTATGTTCTAGGTTTACCAACTGTTATTTGAGCGGTCTTATATAATAGTATTGCAACAATGTGGTCAATAGGCAAATTCTTTAGAAAATGTTTGATTTTTTTTAATAAGCACAACGAAACTTCTTGAAAATGGCACAACCAATTTTCTTCTCCTGTTTATGCCCTTAACTATGGACATTAATGGCCATACTTATACTTGAATTTAGTCGGCACTTATTCATTGTGAGGCTCGGTTAGGCTTTATACAAAAAAGATTGCCATGGGGCGCACATATACTCGTATGTATGTACGTATTTAGAGCACAAAACATTTTTTATCGTTTTCCAAATAAGCGATTTCCATGTAACACTGCTGGTTAGCAGCCGCACAATGTGCCACAACTTGGTCTTTACCGTAACTGGCGCGCCGAAGCCGTCAGCAACATTTGGCTGCTTCACCCCAATTACCGATTTCCTCATACTCGTATTTTGTCCATTATAGCCATTATGTTTCACATTGTTTGTTTCTTGACTTTTTATTTAATTTTTAAAATTTATTTACTTTTTATGCACAAGAGCGCTATACAAACAAGCCTTAAAACAAATAATATGCGCAAGGCACAAATAAATACACACGAGTCAAATTCTCACAAAATACACACACACATACGAATATTTAGTGCACATATTGTAAAGTACCGCTGATAGCTAAAATATTCAAATGAGGAAAATGGGAAATTGCGCTCGCCTCAAACATATAGGCTTCCCAGGTATGCATGTGTGTGTGCGCATGTATGTAGATATGTTGGTAAATAGGTATGTACGAACGCATGAGTGCATCCCCATTGCTGCATCTGTCTGACTGTCGTTCTGAATGCCTCCCTGTCTATCATTCACCGCCCGGTCAAACTTCAAGCGCACCGTTAACCAAAACCACCACCAACGGAATTCGAGTGCAGCTGCAATATTGTTTACGAAGTGAAATTAAATTTTCACTATTAAATTTTTAGAGGAAAATACTTAGCGCGTATTGCATTTGTGAAATTTGTAATACTAAGCGCTTTTATACACTGAAATTTTACAGTGGCAGTGCGGATCTTCAAACTGAAAAGTTTAAAAAATGTAAAAAATTAAAAAACAATGTAATCCTATGTACTCTTGATAAATAAAATTATAAATGCTCACTGCTTCTAGCAACCAGAAATATCTTCCAATATATAATACATAACCCGCCCAAGGCAACTCTCAGAAGCGATTGTCATTTTAGTCGACCATTTACTGTGATTTGAGCCATGCAAAATTACCAAGTTGAATGCAGCTTATAGCGCCATGAGCTTAGCCTACCTAAAGCCGCTCAATACCCTTCCTTCATAACAGCATGTCAAGATTTCAAACCTTCTTATAGACGTTTCGATGTTTGAAGGAGGGAATCCTTTAACTGGCTGGGGGCCAAGCAAGATGTGGCCACATACACTGCCTAATACTTATTACTCAACACGAGCAAATGCTAATAATTGTGAAGGAGAATACCACCGGAATCGACAGTACTAATTCTAAGAGTATGAAGTTTTTTACGGAGTTCTAAATTTTTAAAATTTTTGACGAAAGTGCGAGCAGTTTATCAAAAATAATGCGTACAATACGACTTCAAATATAATTTATATCCTTGGTCTTATATAGAAGAATTTTACGAGAAAAATTTTGTTTAGTACATTTTAACATCTACCCCAACCTAAATGGGCATTTAAGTTCTTTAAAATTGGTAGTTAGAGGGTTGAAGTGTTCCACAAAAATGTTAAAAAGTTAATTCTGCTAGGGGTCACTGAAGACGTATAACTCTTAGAAGTTAAAGTGTTCCACAAAAATGTTAAAAAGTTAATTCTGCTAGGGGTCACTGACGACGTAAAACTCTTAGGGGTTAATGTGAGTAAGGAAGAAAGCTTCGTCGGAGCTTTTGTTTGCTCTTTCGGTATAGATACATCGCAAACACATCCATCTATGAGTATTAGGGAGGATCGAGCATAATGGATAGAAGTTTTTTGACACTCCATCGCGCATAAGTTGTTATAAAAATGAATTTTAAGTAGATTCTCATTAATTTTGTCTAGAGTAGAAGGTACCCACCTAGAATGTTCGACATTATCTTCAACCAAAATTGTTAATACAAATTTTCAAAATTTGGAAATTTACAGAAGACTGAATGAGCACAGAGTGAATATACACATGTGTATAAGTAAATAATGATGTGAGGTACGCACTTCGTCCTAAATATTTGATCTGCCCTGTTACCCTCAAAATATTCCACATGCACTCAGCGCTCTGCTAAAATCTAAGAGAGCATTGGGTTGTAGTGAACTTATCTGATTTTCCTTTGGCCATACTAAGCCAAGATTTTTCGTCTTCATCTTGAGTTGGTATCGCACCTGCTGCTTTCCTGTATCTAATGTCGGGTAGCAAATCTAATATGAGTAATTTTGAGCTATTTCCAGCCTGTGTAGATAACCTCGCAATCTGCAATGATCCGTGAAGGTGCCAGTAAACATTTTAGGTTTATTCTTAGGAAAGTTCTACCCTTTCAGTTAGATGTTTGCCAGATGTAATCCCGCAGTGTGGGACCAGTCTGGATAGCGTAACCTTTTCTTTCTTCTTCGGAGCTCTCCTTCGATGGTGAGTTGTTTCACTGCCAAGAAGGGCTCAAATCAAAGTAGTGGAGTATCCTCCCTAATCTATCAGTTTCTGCGAATGCCTCTTAAGAATTTCATATCCCTATGTACTTCAGCCTTTGAGTTCATGAAAGTTTTAGGTCATTTGGCTGTAAGCTCAAGTCACGGTATACAAATTTTTCAATGTTGCAATCAACTCAAAGACCTGTTTTCCTACTTGGAAACGAACACAAACAGAGGAATGCATACATATCTTTTAATTTTTTGAATGTTTAAGTAGTCAGGTGGTTTTCAGCGCTACCAACACCCCTCCGTAGGGCGACTTTATGTTCCAAGCACTTAGGTAGGTAGGTAACAGTGGCAGTCGATCTCTAAATCAACTTACTAAGACCATTGTCGAACCATTGTTATACCACAGTAGCAGTTTATCTGATACTCCTCGTTAAATCCTTTTGTTTTAAGTGCAAGCTCATTGATCCAAAGTATCTGAAGTGGCATGCCACGCGACAGAGTAACAGAAAAAATGTCTAACGGGCTATATCTCCTCCTCATTCTTGCAGCTGCTGGCCCTTAATCACGATAAGGGCAATTTAGGGGCTTACAAAACGACCCAACTTTTAAAATTAAATGAAAATAAATAAAATTCCATCAGTCATCAGGGTTGTTATATCTACGCATCTGAAATCATTAAACTGCTTCAAAAAATAATAAGAGAGCTCATCTTTAGCTTCAGCAAAAAATTTAGTTGGGAATAATCCATCCTACTGATTTTCCTAGGCCATCTCTTTTGAAAGGTTTCAAAGGCAAAACTGAATTAATTAGGAGAAGAGAAACTCAGTTATAAAAGATGCATGGCAATGGATATCATTACTACTCTCACAAGACTGCCTCTAAAACTTCATAAAGCGCAAATTTTTTATTGTGTAAAAACGGCTATGCTCATAGTGGAATTTGTGCACTTAGCTGTTTTTTGTGAGTACCTAACTTTTTGGCAACGAGCAACTCATTCCCAGTCGGTCTGCTGCGGATACTAAATGGAATTATTGACTTTTCACACAGCTGTGAACACCATAATACCAGTTTAAGGATAGCCGTGAGCAGGTGCGTACATACATCTACTATGTGCGCCCATTTTGTGTGTTTGGCATGAAGGTATGCTATTATATGTGCATACATTAAATAGCTGAAAAACGCTTTTTAAGGTGAGAAAAGCTATCGAATTTTATTGAGGCGGGCTATTAAATAGTTACTGTTAAAGATAGAGGAAGAATTCCCAAACCAATTTCGTGATAGAAAATATAATAAACAGAGTAATTTTGTTAATACATAGTCGTCGATTAGGATGAGTAGTGTGAAGGGCGAGCTAGTTATCAGCTGATTTCTTTTTGAAATTCTGTATAAAATACCGTTCTCTATTTCTATGAACTTTTCTTTATTTCAAAAGAGTTAACCTTCGCTTTCAGTCTCCTTTCAACTCTCGAAAACTAGTAGTGTTTTTCAAGCAGAGGCCTTCGCGATCCTGCAGGCATGCAGAATGTTTACGGATCGCTGTTGGGAGAGAAACAAAAATATCTGCAGCTCTCTGATAAACTTCTATAAGGAGGAGATCAAGCGTATCGAACGTGCAGCAAACTCTTCCCTTGCTGGATTTCTTGGCACAGAAACATAGAGGGAAATGAAATTGCCCCCACGAAAGGGCCGACAGAACCCGTTTCAGTTGTGCCCATCTCTTTCTTGTGCCCTTCCCTTATAAATATATGTATATACAGGTATATAATTGGCGCGTACACCCTTTTTGGGTATTTGGCCGAGCTCCTCCTGCTATTTGTGACGTGCGTATTGATGTTGTTCGACTCCAAACGGCAGATATTCTTTTATGAGGAGCTTTTCCATAGCAGAAATACACTCGAGGGTTTGCCATTGCCTGCCGAGGGCCGACCGCTATTAGAAAAAACACTTTAGCCCCAGTACGACAAAAGCAGGTTGCTTAAAGTGCTGGAGATCTACAGCCATTCAATTTCCAAACTCATAGCGGTGGTCACCGGGCACTGGGTGATCGGAACTCATGCTGAGAAGACTGGACTTCCATACAAGCCCCGTTGCAGAAACTGTGGCTATCCGGCAGACAAAGAGACTGTTGAACACTTTCTTTCCAAATGCCGGGTCTGTTGTCAAGGCGCTTGAGGTTCCTTAGTGTGCCTTTCGAAAATAGCCTAAGGCAGTTCTCCAGCCTATATCCCGTTTCTCTTCTCCACTATATCAGCAGCACTGAATGGCTGTAGATAGTTTTTCTTCCTTAAAGTTTTTAATTTTTCGCAGGTCGTGGTCTACATTATGGTATCAAAACGGCACACTAGTGCTGCTCTTGCCATCTATCGAATATTTCGCATCGACGTTCTTAGGAAATTATCCTTTTTTGAATAGTTAAACAATTTGCTGTTTTTAAAATAGTCTCCATAGAATTTTTTTTTTTATGGTGCGAAGTACGAAACACTTAGTGAAAAATCGTAATATTAAAACTTTATCAAGCAATCATTTTTAAACAGTCTGGAGCTGTTTAAAATTTTATTCATGATTTTTTTTTAACTAGAAACAGAAAAAAATGTGAACCCATGAACTAATATTTGAAAACAAGTAGACGTACAAGCAAACAAAAAATGTTTTTTTTTAAATAATCTTTAATCTTTATCTCGAAAAGCATTAATTTTAGAATATCATGTCATGTAACCAAATTAATGAGTAATAACCTAAATACTAATGTTCTGAAGTGTATAGGACACCGTAACCCTAAATAGTATGGTCACCATTTTCTGGCATTTTATTTTCGTTACTCCGACAACGTCTGTGCAAAACAAATATGTATTGAAATAATCAACGATTTCAAATACAAATTTATAAAAATGAAAATATGTAAAAAACAAAAACAAAAAATCCGACAAAAAAATAAACAATAAAGGGTATTTCAGAAGTGGCGCCTAGATGTAAGATGCTTAAAAGTTATTGAAACTTATGAAAATGGTCGGTCTTTAAGAACAACATATCTCTAAATCCGTTATTATTATTTTTTTTTTTTTGTGGAAATAATCGTCCGAAAGAGCCAACAATTCAAAGGTTGCTGAAAATGTTTCAAGAAACTCTTGCTATCTGTCACACTAGACCTTCTATTGAGAATATTGCCGCTGTAGCGCAAAGTGCTGCTGAACGGCCTTCTACAGCGATATCTCGACATTCTCAGTAAGTAGACATTCATGAATCGACTGTTTGGCGAATTTTACACAAGGACTTGCATTTGCATTCTTACAAAATTCATTTAACATAAGAATTGAAGTCAACAAACCATTATCAATGCAGAAATTTCTTAATTAGTTCTCTGAACATAATTCGGGATTTTTACCCAAAAACATCTTTAGTAATCAAGCTCATTTTGCACTGGATAAATTTGTCAACCAACAAAATCTGGGGACAGAAAAGCCTCGAGCAATTTCAGAAAAATGATTACATCCACTAAAATGTACTCTTTGGTGTCGTTTTTGTGCTAATGCAATAATTGGACCGTTTTTCTTCGAACGTGAAAATGAAAGAGTTGTCGCTATGGATAACTGATGGAAGATTTTTTGTGACCATAGCTTAAAGGAATAGACATAAAAGATTCTTTATTTTCGACAGGATGAAGCCACAAGTTACAGAAATGGGAAAGTATTGCATTATTGCGATCTAAATTTCCCGGTAGATTAATTTAACGTAATGGTGACACAAACTGCTCACCCAGATCATGCGATCTAACTCTACTAGACTACTTTTTGTGCGGTTTTTTTTTTTTTAAATTAAAGTCTCCGTGAGTAAGCCAACAGCGGTTCCAGAGCTCAAACACAACATTCGGGTCGAGAATGCTGCACTCGATGAAATAATGTGGGAGCGAGTTATAGGCATCTACGTATTTTTGGGATATGCAAAACCATGCATTTAGCGCAAAATGTGGCAAAATTTGGACGAATACACACATATTTTTTATACTTGCAGATATAAATTTTTTGCATAGGTCTTATTACCCGGAAATTGGCACAACTAAAGAAAAATTAGCAATCTGTTATTAAGATTCTGCTGAAGGTTTTGTTAAGTGACGTTTAAAATGTAGTGATGGTAGGCAAGTATGTAGGTAGGTAGAAGTGGCAGTCGGTATTTAAGCCATCTCGGGTTTTAAAGCCTGTAGACTTGCTCTTGGTGTATGGTGCATGTAAATGATGCCATTTTCCACATAATTGCTAAAAGCCATGTTTTGTATAAAAATAGTTAAATCTGAAAGAATCTAAATTCTTAAATCTCTTATTTTATTTACAACAACATCTAAGCCCGCTTTTGAACACCCTTTATAAATTTAAGAAAATATTGGCCAAATTTACTCACCAAATATTAAAACACAATCCCTTCTCGCATTTTTCGCATTCCAATCCATGATAAATCTCCACACGGTTCCCTACAAAACCACAAAAGAGATAAATATTCCCAAATTCATAATATAATGAAGTTATAATTTATTACCTATATAGAATATGCAAAACAATTTAATGGTTGTAGAATATTTAAGCTGCATAAAGACGTTATAAATTTGCTTCCACATTGCCTAGGCGCCCGGTTGGCTCCACCTCTTACACTCTAATAAAGCGCCTTCCATTTGCAGTCAATTCATTTCGAAACCACAAAATAGATGATTATTCTGCTTATGCATATACATACACAAATGTACATACATACGCACATACATACATACGCATGTATGCATAAATATATATGTATGGTACATCTGCCTGTAATATTCGCATGAATTATTCATGTCAACACCGCCAACAACCAACCGAACTGTGGTCAGTTACTAATTCAAATGTGCACTGCCGCGCCCTAAAGTATGTCCTCATATCAACGGTTCCTGTGCCGTATGCGCCCTAACGCTTTTCTGACAACAAATATATTGCCGTTATCCATTTTCGTTTGTCACAGAGATTTAATCACCGCCTAGCGCGTTAGCCAAGTTTCCCTCCTCTCTTCTACTCCCCTTCCTCTTCAGCTTCCCTCACTTCACTCCTCCTTTGCCTACTGGGGTTAATAAATTCAAGAGTTGCCAACGCCGTTTGCCTCAGTCAAAGGCAACATACGAATAAACAGTGACTGTGAACTTTTTGTTGGTTTACAGACTACAAATTCCCAAACGCATCTAAAGCACAAAGCAGTACTTGTGTTGTTGTTTTAATTTTTTTTCTTTTTGTGTGTGTGTTTACTTTTTTGTGCAACAACTGTCGCTTTGCTATGTCTGATTGGCAAACTGTTGATTGCAATGAAATCACTGTTTTGTTTTATTGCCGCTTTGGGCAGAGCAAAAGGATTAAAAAAAGCTACTCGCATTTTGCTCAGTTCATACACTTTTGATTGAGTTTGTGTCGTGACGGTGTATGTGGAACTTTTATTTACGCTTTACACACACACACATTTGTATATATATACAAAAATGAAGCGTCTGTATTCGTTGTCTCGTCGTCGTGGACTTTTGCACACTCAGTGAATAAATTAAATTGTCTTTCGTTGTGTCCTTAGTAAGGGCAACATGCCAATGTCTGTTGTCTCTCATATGATCGAGTCTGACGTTGAAAATTGTTTCTGATTTTTATCTTGTTAAGCTTTTCAATCAAGACTATTTAGTGACTTTCCTCAACTTATGCCGAAATCCGTTGATACTTTAAGACTTTTTTATGTTTTTGTTTTAAATTTACTTACTAATATTTATTGGCTGCAGCTTCGACTGCCGTAATTTTTATTTATTTAAGACTGCAGACAAGTTTTTAGACAATTCGGGGGGTTTTTCCACCAGCCTCCTTAAGTGAGTGAATTTGTGCGTAACTACCATTCGGTACGTAACTACAATTCAGTTCGCCGGCCGTACCTCGATGGGTATTGACAAACCAAAACCAAAAGTTTCTCTTTAAAAAAAATAACTCATGTTTGCTCGAAAGTGGCGCTAAGCTCTACATCCCTTCATTCACCAAGGCACCCATTACAAATTGGGGAAGCAGTCCTGTCGAATACCTAACATAACTAATGGTAGAAGGTTGCCCATTTAAGAGAGAAGAGGGGAAACTTCCATGGGTAACATTCTTGCAGAATCGATATTCACACCACTGGCTGTTATCAAGAATGCAATCTCCCCAAAATACCTACAAATTGTGAATTGTAAAAGGAGCGATCAGATGGCATGCAAAGACAGCAAATTGTTATGACGCACCTACAACCACAAACAAAAGTCATCATCGATACATATGGAACGAAGGAATGCTGTCAGACTCACTAATGACTGGCTTCTGGCCCATTGGAGACCAAGCAGCCAAAATGGGTATCCCTTACAATTCATACTGCCATATTGTACTTTAACCTTGGGAAACTGCTTTTTGAAAACCTTAAAGAGCTGGCTGGTACAAGCATAAACAACCTTATAAGAATTATTAATAGCAAGACTGGCCATAGTCGTGTAGGAATAACCTGTATAACTTTTCGGTAGCGAGAATGTGGCAACAAAATGGTGGGGAAGCGCTAAATGGATATCTGGTGAATCTCCACTTAAACGAACCACAACAAACCTGTCAAAGCGACTAATAATATCTCTTCGAAGAGGGTTATATATAGAATAAATCGGAGACTTGCACTTCGTCCTCATGACATTTCGTGCCGTCTGCTCATCACAGTACCTAATCCAAACCTAGTTCCCTTCTAAAACTTAAGATAGAGTTGGATTGGACTGAGTGTAGGTGGTTTTCTATTGGTTGCAATTGGCCGAGATGTCTCAATTTTCTCCGCACTATAGCGCCGCATTCTAAGAGAAGGTGAGTTGGAGTCTCAAAACACTTCGAAAGCGTCAGTCGAAGGAAATTTTTGCTATTGAACAGTATACCCCGAAGAACGTGAGAGAATTTGTTCAACTGTGCATTCGACGTAAATTCTCACACAAGAGCCAGACCACCTAATTCCGATGTAGAATCTGTCACTGAGTCCGAAAATCCGCAGAATTTTTTTTTAATAGTTGAAGTGCTTGAGGTATGGCTAAATATTGGTATTGGATTAAAGGGAGAAGCTAGATAATAAAAATGTATAATACCTGGAGAAATCGTTAAGCTATCGCAAAAATTTGTAAGCCAAGTTAAAGCTAATTAATTTTTTTATTTACCTTACTTTATATTTGAACAAAATTAAACGTTTTTAACATGACTACAAAGTTTACAAAAAATATTTCTCTTGCAAAAATATACAGGTTTCCGTATTATATTCTAAGAAATATATACACATAAAAGAAAACGATTTCCGGAAGATTTTTGTTTACTCACTTCTTGAATCAAATATATCTTGACAAAATTTTAGATACAAATGAAAAATATCCCCTCAGGCCTGGATTCCAATTGTGACATCACTAACATGGACTCAAGTTCCCTCTCTAATTCCTATTGTGGTGAAACAAGTTCTTCTCTCAGATAAACGATTAAATACTATGGATGGCTGCCGATTTCAAAAAGCTTAGTTCGAGATATCGCGTTCTGGCAAGAGCGGTACGGTGACCGTGGAAGTATTCAACCTCCTTCTCGTTCCTGCTGCTGCGACGAAATGGTTTCAGGGAAACGCCATACCTTTCCCATATGGGTCCATTGGACAGTGCCTGGTAATGATACCAACACCCGTGCTAATAGAAGACCGGTCTATACTGATGAAGGTGGCTACCTCAGCGGAATGCGTTGATGCATAACTACCATTCGGAAGTGCATAGATTCGAATCTCAGTGCGTGAAACATCTCGTGATAAAAAAAATTGTTTCTAATAGCGGTCGCCTTTCGGCAAGCAATAGCAAACCTCCGAGTGCATTTCTGCAGTCCTCTTAAACAATATCTGCCGTTTGTAGTTGGCTTAAAGCTGCAGGTCAGAGAAGATAGTGATCGGTTGTGCTACAACAGAAGAGTTCCTGCCCCTTTTATAGATATTAACTCATCGAATAAGATACTATTACATCTTTCTAGGATTCGAGTGGCAAATTATTTTCAAAACAGACTTGGGAAGCTATGTAATCTATCTCGATATGTGCTCACAAAAGAGTTTAGAGAATTCTCGAGTGGCCAAATCTCAAATTTTTCCAGGGTATAAAAGTTATTCGGCGGCCGCCGTAACCGATTGGGTTGGTGCGTTGCTACCATTTTTAATTCAGAGAGAACGTAGGTTCGAATTTCGGTGAAAGATCAAAATAAAGCAAAAGTCCTCGGCAGGCGATGTCAAACCTCCAAGTGAATTTCTGAAATGAAAAAGCTCCTCATAAAAAATATCTGCCGTTGGGATTCGGCTTGAAGCTTTAGGTCTCTCCATTTGTGGAACAATATCAAGACGCACGCCACAAATAGGAGAAGTAGCTCGGCCAAACACCCAAAACGGATGTACGCTCCAATTATATAAAGGGTGGTTAAATTTTAAGGGCCGATGTTGAATGTGAACCACACCTAAACGTCAAGTTTTTTTCTGCATTTCATTTAACATTTTTCAATTTGATATTAATTTAATTTGAACCATGGAAAGATACACAATCAAGGCAATGGTCAGAATAGTGGCAGAAAATGGCAACAGTGAATGGCCAATTTTCGTATTTTTTCCAAAATGAGGCCGGTCAGGTAGTTACTGTGAATAGTGTTCGCTATCGTGAGATGATAACGCACTTTTTATGGCCTGAATTGGATGTGAACGATATTTGATTTCAACAGGACGGTGCCACTTGTCACACAGCTAACGAAACAATCGCTCTTTTGCGCGAAAAATTTGATGGCCGAATAATCTCACGTCGCGGCGATGTGAATTGGCCGCCAAGATCAAGTGATTTGTCACTGTTGGACTTCTTTCTTTGAGGTTATTTCAAAGAAAAGGTGTACGTTGATAAGCTATCAACAATCAAAGAGCTAAAGGATGAGATAATTTGGCACATTAACGGCATAGAACCTCAATTATGCCTTACGCCGAGCAGGTAATTCGTTTCTGAGCTAACACTAGACACTTATTTGCTTCTGTGTTTTCATCAAAATTATCCAAGTTTATGGGCACATTTCGTGAATTACCTACGTTTGAACGGTATTCTTCTACTTTAGCGATATTTACATACCAATTGAAATTGTACATAATTCAAATAAAAATGCATTAAAATTTAGTTAAATTTCGTAGAGCTCAAAGGATCAAATGGTTCTTAACAAAAACCAAAGGTTTATTAAGAAAATTATGATACAATGAAAAAGGTGTGAGCTAAAAAATCAAAACCCGCGCCAGCCCTAAGTAACCAAACTGAGAACCGATAAGCCAACAAGGAACTAAAAAAAAAGCAAAAACTGTTGCTTGACATCCCTTGATTGATTCTTCACTGCGTCAGTTATTGACATACTTCAACCAGTAATCTGTTCAAGTTGGCTGCTGGTTTCAAGTATATGTACGTACGAGTGGATGCGCTCACTGTTGTGTGACTGTTGTGTTTTCCATTTCTGCGCATTTAAATTTTCGACCATATATCGTTTATAGCCTCTTTCCAAGTCGCCACAATAAAGATGAGCCAACCATAAAGATGAGCTGCCTTTTACATAGCAATTCAGCTTGAAGTAATTCGTGCGAAGCATTTTTTATTGACTGTTTGGGTGTAATCAGTGCGGCTTATGGCTACATACCGCAATTTCACAGAATATTCAAAGTTATTATTTATATTATAAGGTATTAATAAAAAACACAAAACAGCTATACGCATAAAGCGAAAATTTGAAGTTCGAAGGAACAAAAAGAAGGGAAAAATGTCAACACGTTTGTGCAGAGATTCTTTTTTCAGATAGCCAAATGACTTCTACTGGCGCAGTTATAGGGAAAACAGATTTATATGTCATATTTTAATTTTTTGCTCATTAGCAGGGATATTAGCGCACGTAGTGCCCTTAGCTACTACACATATACTGCCATTTATACATATTTACACAACAACTTATGGAAAAAATACGTGAGCGTGGAAAAAGCTGTTGAATAACAGCATCATATCGACCTTACCAACAACAATCGCCGTGAACAAAGCACGCATCACAGCTGTTTTTCTATTTTGAGAGTCACCACTCAACTTTCTTTGCTGATACTTGACACGAATGTTTAGAATACTTCCGGGGGCTTCTGCATGTTTTTATACGTAGAATAAATGATGTAATTTCTACGCATTTTGCTAGCCCAATGATGGCTAGAAAACAGGAGGTAGAGATGGTAGTAGAAATGGGAATAAGTTATAATAAAGTTTAAGAAATATCTATGTATGTATGTGTTAAACTATAAATAAAAAGTGTAAACAGTAGCTGAATTCATTGGACCCGTAAACCAACAGCCAGAAGCAGCATTAACTGCGCTTATACATACATATATGTATATACATTAGGATGTCTCACCAAAAAATTTGCACATTTCAAACGCCTAAATCCTAAAATCAAGATTTTCTTCTCTCAAAATAATCTCTTACTAAATAAAGAAGTTATTCAAAAACAAAATTTGGTGATTGCATATAAGTATACTTATTCTGTATATGTGTGGACATATGGCTGTATACATGGATAATACAATATGTAGTGCGTATATAATAATGAAGATTCAGTATGCCCCTAAGAGTTAGAAAAGTTAGCGGTGTCTCCTTAAATCCAACATTTTACTTCAAACAACCAACTACTTGCGTATCAAAGAAAATCTTTTTAATTTGCTATCCGATCTGTTAAAAAGTTTTGTTGTAACAAACACTTGAAACCTTGATCAAATTATTAAATGTTTGCTCACTTGTGGTATTCGCAATGTAAACGTTGTGAAGCGTAAATATCCTCTTTTTATTTCACGTCCAAAAGGTCAACGTTGGTTCCGAAGAAACAGCATTTGCGGGAAGTCATGCTTTTAAATAAAGGAGCAGTTGAAACATGATATAGGTATATTGATCAATATTTACGGTAATTACGCTCCATCAAATACAATTTGTACAGAGTGGTTTTGACGCTTTGAAAAAAATCGAAGGTGCTCACCTACAACAATTTTGGATGAAGACGCATGTCGAACCCTTGATGATATATCTAAAGAGTTGGACGTTGTCAGATCAACCATCAGGAAGCGTTTGCACGCGATTGGAATAGTGCAGAAAGCAGGTAACTGGGTACCACATCAATTGAAGGAGAGGGATATCGTGACACTTTGGTGACGTTTGAGATGCTTCTTGAGCGGCAGACAAGAAAAGGTTTTCTGCTTTACATCGTCATGGGCGATAAAAAATGGATCTATTATGTTAACCCTAAGCGTCAAAAAAGTTGGAGCCTGCCAGGTGAACCAGGTCCATCGACAGCGAGAAAAAAATATTCGTGCTTCAAAGGTTATGTTGTGCATATGGTGGGATCAGAAGTGTGTCATCTATT
The DNA here is from genome assembly GCA_037575425.1 of Anastrepha fraterculus. Taxonomy (NCBI): domain Eukaryota; kingdom Metazoa; phylum Arthropoda; class Insecta; order Diptera; family Tephritidae; genus Anastrepha; species Anastrepha fraterculus. The sequence goes on along the minus strand of JAYXIM010034176.1, from coordinate 16,574 downwards.
ATGAACTCCTTAACCATCTAAAACCATCACTGGCGGTCGTTACCGACTGCAGCTAATGTGTTTGAATCGAGCTCTCAAAGAAAATCGGCCGGAATGGGACGGTAGACACGACAAACTGATTTTGCTGCATGACAACGCCATGCCACACGTTGCTAAATCGGTCCAGAAATATTTAGAGGGACTGAATTGGGAAATCTCGCCCCACCCGCCGTATTCCCCAGACATTGCCAGCGCGGATTACCAGCTATATGGTTGCAATTCCTTCAAAATCACCTCATCGTTCGAAAGAAAGCTTTATAAAATCTCCATTGAAGTGTAACTTATTGAAGACCCCCCGGTTTAATAAGTTTGCGCGTACACAAAAAAACTTGCACAACACCGCGGGCTGTGATTAATTCCATATTGTTAAATGATGTTAGGGTATTTTTAAAGCAACCTAGTAAGTACTTCCGCAACCTATATTTGAAAGGTATTGGGCTCGGATTGTCAAAATTTCTATCTTTCATGCGGTATGTCAGTATGTATTCCTTACCATTCTGGTCCTGGACATACCGACCAATTTCTTGCTCATATGTACATCCTTTTGAAAACGAAATATTTTTCTTCAAATTTTACTTTTCCTCCACTTTTAGTCAGAGTTAGCAACCCAGTGTCTGGCTAATGGAGCCGAATTATCAAGAGGGAACAAGAAAGCTGCTTACTGAGTAAACTTTTTATTATTGAATCATGAATTGAAATAAGCTAAAACAAAAGCAATGTGGTTTTCATGGGGAAAAATTATAAAAGTTTGAATTGTTTATGTGGACACTTCGCCTTTTGCTTGAACCATCCGCTACCCAAATTCCATGCATTTGTAATCAGCAGATTGCCTGTAATTCAGGTAACCAGAAGTACTCGATAAAACTCTCTACATGACATTAGAGAATTAGACTCGAAGAAGCTAATATTTTTACTCATTTAAATCCATTAGTTATAAAGCAACCGTCGATAGTGTAAATTTCTGGTAGCGGCTTGAAGCTCAAGAAGTCAAAGGTGGATCTGCCAGCCAACGAGGCCACGACGTCAGATTTTTGGCATATGCAGAATTTCGTTCAGATTGGTCATCTTGGTGATTGATTATCTTATTTGCTTTTGGTGATGGAAAATGATTTCTTCCACACGGCCCAGATAACGCAGCACAAGTCCGTAGTACAATGGAAAATTGCTTTAGGTATTATAGATTACGAATTGTTTTTTTAAGCCGTTAAAATAATCTGCGAAAAGTAGCACAGCACAATAGAGCACAGCATCTTTTTTTTTAATTTCAGTGACTTGCTACCCATACTTTGTAGAAATATTTTAGAGAGAATAATCCCCTTTGATTATTTTTCGATCACACCTTGAACTGTAAACGATTTTAATTTAATTTACTTCTTGGTTTATGATTTCGTTTTTGGAAAAGGGTACTGCATATTATAATTTTCAGTGGCTTAGGGACGCCTCCTTTTTAGTGCGGAGGGAATATTATTTTTGCGCTATTTTTCGATAACACTTACAACTGAACAATTTTGAATTTAATTTAAGTTATTTCTTCATAATTTGTTGTCAGATATCACTAAGCAAAATTACTTAATTCGCACTCGTAATTCAAAAAGGAGCCTTAAATTGAGATAGTGTGCCCCTCCTTAGTGTCATTTTCGTTGCACCAGTGTTTACTTATATATAGTATATATAGTATATGTATGTATGAAAACAGCAAAATTGCGTTTTCATTTCGATAAGCGCAAGCAACGTTCGCAGTAAAGAAAACCAGTGTGAGGAAGAAAAATGAAGAAGCGCGCTAAAATGAAATTCAAAAATTACTAAGCAAATTTATGCGTAAATGTTGGTACTTTATAACAGTTTGTATCACTGCTGCTGCTGAGGTTGCTTCACTCATTCACACTCAGACACACTCGCATGCACTCGCTTATTCGTTGCGAAAGCTGCTCAGCTGATTTTCATTGACATTGTTCCAGATTTTTATACAGCTCATTGCTTTGTGTCACTTTTGTTTTGCTTTTCCTCCTTTTTAAATGCTCTCATCACTTCTTTATTTGCTACAATATTTGGCTTTTGTATATATGTATACCTACTGTTGCTGCTCTTGTCATAATTTTTACATTTTTTTATATAATTTGTTGTGCTACCTAATGAAATCAGTCCATGAAAACAAAAAAGTCTATATACAAATAGCAAGTAAAACAGAAGTATGTATGTTATTGCCCGCTTCGCCACAGACGTTGGCACAGTTTGCCATGTCGTATGAGTGATGCGTGACGAAGTCAATCTAAATTGCTCATACGCCAACGCAGACAACAAATTATATGTAAATGTACGAGTATGACTAAGTGCGTTTCAAATGTATGGAACGAGGGTGTGTTTGCTCACCAGCGCCATATACATATACATATAAAGCAATATATATGTTAATATAATTCTTTCTTATTTACATACTACATATTTATAATTAAATTGATGATTGTATTAGACGCGCAATTTACTGGCAGTGTTTTTGTTATCAACTGTTGTGATATCGTTTCAGGAAAACATTTCATAATTAAGCACTGCAGTGCTAATTACGGAAAAAATTATAACCGAAGTCATGCATTACGAATTGCTTGGCGTATGCATGTACAAATAAGTGCTTCCAGTGAAATTCCTATGAAGAAAAGTAGGATGGCGTGAAATCATTTCAAGCTGAAAATAAAACAAAAATTATAGAAATTTTACAATATTTGTATAGGATATGCGCTTGCATGATTTTGGGTTTAATAACCGTTAAAGTCGAAAGTCATGTTTATGCGAAAAATACTTTATAGATTTATCTGTGTATTAAAAAATACATTTTTTTGAATAAGAAATAACTAATAGTGTCGATACTGGAATAGTATCGAAGGTCGCACAGTGGAGCGACGCACAGTGCGGCCGATTCCCAAAAAGCTGGCCAAAAGTCGAAAAAAAAAGTTTCTAGATAGAGTTTTTTTGTCTTTGGGTTGGCTACAGTAATGCCTTGAGTAGTGAAAACCGTTCATAGCAACGTCCTGTACCCTAAGTATCCTCTGTATTTTCAGTCGCAACGTGGCCTTCGTTTGAGCATCGTATTACTGTCGATGAATAGTGAAAGTTGTACACATTTGAAAGATTTTGTAATGGAGTAAATTGAACAAAACCAAATGGAATCATCTTCGGAAGGTTAGTAAAATACGAGAGATCTTTAGTACATATCAATACCTCGACACAAAATTTTTAGCTGCAGCAATACGTAGATACATTTTTTGCAATTTTTTTTATAAAATTTGAGTTTTCAAGCTGTATAGTAGTACAACGCCGTCATATGCTGCTTTGAAACCTATTAAAGGTTACTCAAAAAAGTAATAGTTACTGAATAAAACAAGTTTCAGCTGCTACCACTTGCTACCTTGCGACCCCGAAAACATATAAATTTACATGCATCTTGATTATGTTCTTGAATATACGCTATTTCACGTGAGTGGGTGGCCAATAGGGGTGGAAGGGGGTGGATTTTCAAAATTTTAAGATCAAATTCGTAATCAGCGACCCCGACAATCCCCGAGTAAGAAATTTTGAATCAATTACTTAATTTTTTGAGTTTTGGCCAGCTTTTCGGGAATCGGCAGCACTGTGCGACAAATTTGGGGAGCCAAAATAAGTATACATTCTGTCAAAAAAGTACCGGGAATTATTCAATAAAACGCAAAATAATTGTTTAATCATCAATATTTATTTTGTCGCCTTCAAAATAGGTTCCATTCGAAGCAATACACATATGCCAGAAATTAGTCCATTCATCATCGCACCTTTTAAACGCGTTTAAAGAGCACAGGAGGCTAAATACGCTAAATACGGTGGTTGCTCAATGATATTTGTCGAGTTTTTCGTCCAAAACCTGTTCACAATATGAGCCTTGTGAAACGGTGCATTATCATGGTGCAAGATCCATGAGTTTTCTTTCCACAAATTGGGTCGTTTCCTACGCATATTCTCTCTCAAACGTCGCATAACTTCCAAATAATATTCTTTATCCTTCTACCGTAGAACCATTTGGAATGAATTCCGAGATTCCGAGTGACAACACCATGATAACCAAAGAAAACGAGTAGCATGACTTTCACTTTTGACTGACTTTGATTTGTTTTTTTGGGTTTCGGCTCAAGTGGATAGCGCCATTCAGCCGCCTGTTGACTGGTTTGCATGTCAAACTCATATCAACTGGATAAACGTTGGGTTCGAATTCACTTGCTCAAGCCTGTCTTCTTCCGATGAATTTTTTGATAGAAATTCAACTCTCTTGGAACCAACGATTTATAATTTTTGCAAATGGCGTCGTACGTCAATCATATTTGACACTTGAGAACTGGACGGCAGCTGTATCAGTAACAGACAAGCAATGAAGTGCGTAAGAGTCAAAATAAAGATTTTCATTACTCAAAATTTTTTTTTTATTATAAGCAGTGAAAGAGTTGTTCAAAAACAAAATAGAAGATTAATTTTGCGTCATCTTGTATAATTGGCGCTTACACTCTTTGTTGTTAGGTGTTTTCGCCGCGTTCCTTCTTTTATTTGTAGTGTGTGTCTGCAAGTTTTTCCACTCGTTTCTTCTTTCGGATAATACGTCTCTCTTCCTTTTTTAGCTCTCGAGTCGAGTGGCGAATGTTCTGGCTGTCTGTTGTGATTGCAGCTTTTCGATGTCGAACATTCTTTGCGTAGGTAGATGTACGTTTTTTGCTGCACAGAGGCGTGTGCGCAGTTTGGCTGCAACAAGGTAATGATCCGAGTCTATGTTGGGTCCTCGGATCGTACGTACATCTAATACACTAGCTTTTTTAATTGGTGGGTCCCAAACCCAGCGCACAACCAGCTATCCTGGAATGCTTCGCCTTCTCACCTTAGCTCACTCCCGAACGGGTGTTCGGAAGCTACCCAGAGGATACTTGGGATAATCCCGGGAGTTGTGAGCTGCTTGAACCATATGCAGAAGAATCGTCCTGGCCACTCCCAAGTGAATGGCGATCAGTAACTTGCGTGGACTTTTACACATGGAACTATCCTCCAGTTTATTTTACATAAGGATTTTCAATGAGCTTCTTTTTGTGAGTAATAGATAAAATGGCTCTAGACGTTCGTGTCCAAAAATATTTCTTAAGGAACGATTTTTTTTATATGAATAACTTTTCAGCAGCTTTCTTTTCGGACAGCTTTTTGAACAGATTTCCAAACTTCGAAAATTCCTTCGGAATACTGAAATTTTAAAGGGACCGGAAAATAATCTCGTTTTTTCCAGTTAATTCAAATAAATACATTTCTTACAAGTTTTACTTTTTAGTCAATGATGTAATTATCCACGTCGGCAACAACTTTTTCCACTTAGTGTGCAAATCTTCAACGCCGGATCGATAAAAATCAATTGGGTTTTTCAGTAAAATATCTGGAGATGGCATTTTTCATCTCAACGAAATTTTAAAAATTTTTTTTGTTAAGAAGAGTTGCAGTGAACGGAATAAGTGGAAATCCCATAGCGCAAATGTCGGGCGAATATAATGAGTGCGGCAGTACCAACCACCCATCCATGTATACACAGATGGCTCAAAGCTTGAGGACAGGGTGGGTGGAGGTGTATATTCTGAACATCTGGCGATCTCCTTCAGTTTTCGGCTCCCCGACAACTGTAGTGTCTTTCAGGCTGAACTAATGGCAATAATAAAAGTCGCGACATTGATACAGTGTGATGCGATTTCTGGAAATGATATCTACATTTTCACTAATAGCCAAGCGGCGATAAAATCCCTCACAAAACAGTCGACAACCTCCAAGGTAGCCATGAAATGCCGCACATCGCTTAACGAGATGGCTGAGTCATTTCATCTAAAGGTAACATGGGTTCTTGGCCATCGCGACATTGAGGGTAACCGTAGAGCCGATGAACTAGCGAGACTCGGCACTAAATTGTCTGATGAGTACATAATGCTAAACGCACAGAATCTCTGCTCAGCCAAAATAAACACAGTTTAGCTCATTGATCTCAGTCATAACGGGGCACTGCCTAATAGGGAGACACGCCCAAAGGATGGGTGTTCAAACACATGACTTCTGTAGAAGTTGTCTAGATGAGGACGAGGAAGAGACAATCTCGCACCTACTGTGCCACTGCCCTGCTCTATCCAGACGCAGGTTTACTATTCTGGGTAGACAATTTTTAATTGACTTAGAAGATCTCAGTTCTACAGAAATCAGAGATATTTAAAAATTTTTAAAAGCACACACTAGTTTTGGAAGAGATAGGGACAAGTTCCCCACGCGGCATCACAATGGGTTATGAGCCTGAGTGTGTCCCACAGGACAACCGCTTCAACCTAACCTAACCTACCTCCCACCCCAATACATTAATTTTTTCCAGCTTTTTTCTTGCGCATTGCGATGTTGGAAATATACTTTTCATTTAGTAATTGATTTACTCAATCTAATTGTTTACAATAAAGGTCTTAACAGTTTCTCCAGATTTAAGCATTTTAAAATAGACGAATTCCACGAATACCCCACTAAACGTACAAACGCGCCTTTTTCAGATGTAAATCTTGCTTAGCAGTACTGCGCGGCGGTTCATTCAGAGAGAGTCACTGCCTTTTTCGTTTTAAATTATCATTCAGGACCTATTTTCTATCTGCAGCAATCAAGCAATCAAAAAATGTTTCTATATTTTACCGTTGAGCCAATAAGTTGCTTGTCGTGGATCGGTTAGCTATGCTTTCTACATACAGATTATGCGGAACCCAAACACCTGCTCTGTTCGTTTTACCAATTTGTAGTAAATATTTTTGGATGGTCGACCAGGGTTGGTTAAGAGTATTTGACAGTTCCTCGATTGTGTGGCATGGATTTTATTCCACTTCCGATTGATGAGAGTCGGAAGCCACCTTTGGCATTTACGAACATCGAAGGCACTTGGGTAAACAGCGCAAATATTTTTTGTTAGCAACTGTTGCACTATTATCCCCATAAAACTTCAAAATCATGCAATGAAGGATATGAATCCCTTCAGGTATTTGGCTAACCATTTTACTCGGCATGGCGAAAGAAAATTTAAGTGTTAAGTTTTCACAACTAAACAAGCCACTCATGAACTCATAACTGGTAAAGAAGCATTGGCATGCGCAGAAACGACATTATTTTTTGGTTCCATTCTATTAAAGTATCTTTTCGGTATATTCGACAATTTTCATTTGTATTTAAAGGAATTACCAAAATAAATTGATGCAGGGTATTATAAAGTACTTATTAGCACGAACAAATACTGAAATTCACCAATAATTTTAATAACTCATTATTTTCTTGCAACCTTACTTACTTAAGTCGCTGATATTTGCAGTATTCAGTCATTTTACCTCTCTCTGCTAAGAGCACATCATGAACAATGCTATTGCTCTTCTTATTTTTCCTTACTTTTGTCCCGTTTCACTTGGGATCAGCTCCCCTATTCGCAAACGCCAGATTTTTCGCTCTTGGCTCGTCTCGGTGTCTAAGTTCGTGTATTTGGTTTCGCTTTCTATCTGCTTTATCCATATATGTTGAGCTTTTCCTGGCTTGCCTGGCGCCGCAATGATGTCAAGAATATTCTTTGTTATATCGGTATCAGTTTTTCTCTGGGCATGACCATATTGGCCACGAAGATGGCTGCCTTGATTTTTTGTTCAATCGGCGCGATTTGAAGACTTCCTAAAAACTAATTTTTGTTGTTACCTCATTACCACAGCTGTATGTGCTCTATTCTAGCAAACTGTGTTGTGAATTGTTATTCTTTTCAATGCGCATGCAACTGTGCGCATACAAAAGCATCAGCAATGAATTTGACTAGTACGATGGTCCCTTATACATATTAAGTCGTTTGAAGTCTTAGTCATATATTCGAAATAAATAATTCCACTTTATTCTTCACTTTTATGTTGCCCACTTTATATAAATGTTATAGAACTAATTGCCAAATAAAAACCTATCCCTATTCGCATTCGTTGTCGCAGTATCATCAAAATATTGTAATAAATTTTCATGTTTTCGTATTAAAATATATTTTAAATTCATATTGTTTTTATGGAATGCATATTTCAACAAACGTTCAAAGTTAAAAACGACTTCTCAAGGACAGGGACTGTTATTAATAACGCATAAATTCTAATTTTCTGGCTTCCAGGTTGCCGTGTAAAAAAACTTAAATTGGCGCTCTTTTGAGGACAGTGGACATGCATTGACTTAAACTATATCGAAATATCACAAAACTTCGTAATGCATTTTCTCTGGCCAATTTGGTTAAATGCACCACTGTGGGTCACAAGCCAGATATGGTCCGTTGACTCCTGTCGTTTCTGCGTCCAATTCCTGGAGACTCCAATACACCGTCTCCCTGAATATGGCGTTATAGCGCGGCGAAGAAAGACATATACGTTCAGGTCAACCCAGCTCTATCTTAAGTTTAATAAAGGAACTTAGTTTGGATGAAGTACTGTGATGAGTAGAGAGCGCAAAATAGCATGAGGTCGAAGTGCAAACATCAAATCTATCTTTTCCATTCTATGGAAGTCTAAAATCAGTCCAGACCGAATGAGCCGGCACATTTTAGTAAAATTTAATTTGGGCTGACTGTTAATTTTTGGAATCAAACAAACTCATAGACAATGAGAGTTAACTTTAGATTGTAGCATCAGATGGACGGACGGAAGTTTAGTCTTAACTTTTAAAAAATGGGAGTGCATCTTATCCGATCTCAATAACATTTTAGCTGGACCTAAATAATTGTGTTGCGGAGCAATATTTGTAGAAAGCTTACTGAGTCGTTATCGAAATGCACGCGTTTAACAAAAATGGGTGTGGCAACGCCAACATTTCAACATTTTACTTGGTTCGCATTTTATTTTTTGGTTCATCTTTAGTGACAAATTTTAGTAATTTCGCTTCATTTATAATAGAGATATCACGTTTTTCTCTGTTTTGAAAATTACCGTTATATTGAATGTGGGCGTGCTTATGAGCCGATTTCGCCCATTCTTAACAAAAACTTTGTATTAAGATAAGTGTTCTTTCTGAGTTTAGCCCAAAACACTGAAGTTTTTCTCGAAATTTTCTCTTAATATATAAAAAAGTGGGCGTGATTTTATCTGGTCTCAATAATATTTTTGTGGGAGCTAATTTTGTTTCAATAATTACAAAGATATCAAGATTTTTTCTTTTTTAAAAGTTATCGTTATAAAGAAGGTGGGCGTGGTTATTGACTGAATTCACCCCTTCTCAATATCAATCAACCTTGGACAAATGTGTACAAAGTTTCACTCAAGTATATGATTTTACGGACAGACATAGCTAAATCGACCTCTTTTGTCATTCTGAGCATTTTGACTTATATATGCCTATACATATCTTGAGTCCTGTATCCTATTGCTGGCAACCGTACGAATGGCAAAAAATTAATCGTCCTATTTTATTTTTGAATAACTTTTTTACTAACTAAAAAAATCTTTATGTGAGCCTTTGTTACTTTGTTATACTCTATATATACTGCAGCTGTATAGCTCACTAGTGTCAAATATGATTGAAGTAGGGTGATTAATGTTGCGCCACCTAGCACAAGTGCGCGGATATTTTGGACATAAATCAAGTTTAGAGCATTGCATGAAGAAAAAACAAATTTTTTTTGACTTTCATTTTCGTGTGCTCAATCGTCATCCATGCACCGTGTATTTGTATATAACTCGCGGGTACATACTTCTATAGACATTCTTCTGCCCAAGTGGAAGCATTCCGAACTTCTCCTACACTTTGCGGTGTGCGTCTTAATGTTGGGAAAGCTTCTACACTTTTGCAGAGTGTTTTTTATGAGAAAGTTTTACATGGCAGAAATACACTACACCTGTCAAGGCGCGACCGCTATTAGGAAAATCTTTTTTTATAATTTTTTGTTTGATTTCTGCAAGCCTCGAGCCCGTACCCTCAGAATGGCGGTCAAGCGCAAACCCACTCGTACCACAAATGGTAGTCAAACACAAACCCGCCATAAAACTTGGCCTTATCTTAATTATTTTTAATATGTCGCGCATGCCTTAATTTGCACAAAGTGGTCAAATTTCATAAATCTAATGAATTTATATATATAAGTATATTTATACTCTGCAAATATTCGACCAACAGTTTTTACCTTGTAATACGAGTATATACGAAATCTAAAAAAATTAAAACAACCAAATCCACTACTCTTCGAACCAAGCCAATTTTACCGCTTTCACCACCTAGCAAATTATTGTACGACGTAACTAATTTATTTATTTTATGTTTCCTGCATTTATGTTTTCACTTGTCCTTCGATTAGGGTTACAGCATAACATGGGAATGTCGTAAATTAATTACACTTCCTTTTGTTTTATGTTGTCATCGCACCAAAGTAAACAAAGCAAAAAGACTGACAGATACAGAGAAAATGTATGGCTGACTAACTGACGGCTTGAAGCATTGACAGGCTATTGGTGAAAGAGCGCAACGAGCATTGATTAAAAATAAACGCTTGTAGGTTGTCTAGCTGAAGGAAGGTACATACATACGTACTCAGCCAAGTATCATATGTATGCATATAAGTACACATATGTATATGTGAATATGTGCGAGTATATGTGTATGTACGTTGATGAGTAGAATTGTGCTTTTCTATTTAGCCATTCGATTATTTGCCAATCTGCCAAACAGGTATTTAGCTAATAATTGAAAACTGCTTCTAAAAAGAAACTCAAATGGCCCTGCTGTACTCGGTCATGCGCAGCCGAAGCAATTTTAAGCTCAGTTACAGTGTGTTTGCTTTTGTGCTTGACAGTGCCAGTATCCAATGTCAACCTAAGCGGTAATGAAATGGATCACACATACATACATGTGCAAATAAACTTAGTCCTACACATATGCATATTTCTGAAAAAATATTTGCAAATGTTGCACATTCTCACACTCACAATGCCCTCATGTGAATATAGTAGACTAAGCCAAAAAGCTCCGATGCCCTTAGAATTTAGGGGAACTAAATGCGCTGCATTTTCTTGGTTTTTCCGATGATGGATGGACTGAAACCTCTGAACGGTAAATGGTTTTTGCGAAACATTTTCTCATAATAGAAAGGCATTCAAAGATTTGTCATACGTTCGTTCAAGCAATCAATCATATAGAAAATGATATAGCTGTGTTTGGCGGGGATGGAGATATCGCTAGATATTTCTAGTTTCATCCGGAGTCAAAAATTGTTTGAAAATAAACCTGTTTTTTGTATTGCATGCTTTCCTCTCCAGCAACGTTCATTTCTGGTATTTGAGCTCCTTCTGTGATAGTCCGGAAGTGGCTTTCATGGCACCACGTTTCTTATCGCCACTTTTGAAGGCGCCACTATTCTTCACCTTCCCTGCTGAGATAAAGGTTAGGTAGTCCTAGTAGATCCCTAGGGTCTATTGTGTTGCCAGTGCTGTGTATTTGGAGTCGCGTGTTCGCGAGTTTTAACAAGCCGTTCAGCCTTTTGTCAGCAATATCCTTCAAGGATGCAAAATGTGTTGATCCTAGGCATATTTGTTGAGTCCTACAAAGAGTAGAGCAGTGGCAAAGTAAGTGTTCTAAAGTACCCCTAGCATTCGCTTCCTTGCATGTGTTAAACGCATCGCTCTTAAGCTCTGGGCTAATACCATTTTGGCTGCGTGCTGTGGGGTCAGGCAGTGTCCCAATATTTTACAGTCTTTTCTAGACAGTGATGAAATAAAGTTGTTAGTTTTGTATTCCAAGGACCATAATTTTGACAGTTTTGTACGAGGTTGAGTACTTCCATTTCGACTGCGTTTCCAGAGATAATTCTTCGTGTAGTTTCAGAAGGGAGTGTGATGGGTATATTTTTGGCGTGCTCAATCTCGGCAAGCGAATTGCCGCCTTAGTGAGCTCATCGGCTCTCTCATTTCCTTCTATTTCTTTGTGTATATGGTATCCTGCAAATAGTGACCTGTCCATTTCCGCAGAGTTCATTCATTTTGGATCTGCATTGTTGAACCCATTCCGAGTTAGTCCAAGGATCCGATATAAAACTAGTCGCAGATATTGCTTGCTGCTCGTTAGATTGTAGTTAAAGAATTAAATTAAGAAGGAGAGAGAGAAAGATAAAGTAATGTGTGGCAAAAGATGATATTAGGGATGAATTCAATGGCTGTTGGATGGAATTCGTTTCGTTCTTGGTTAAAAATTCGCGGATAATAATGGCACTGTGCGAAGTTGCATTATCACAATGCAATATCCTCTAGTTAGTTTCGCATAAATCCTGTGTTTTTTGGCGAATTACTTCACGCAAATGTCTCAGATATCCATTATTTTTACGCAAAATGACGACTGCAAATGGCTTAAAATTCTTTCATCGTCGTTCTTTGGCTCCTGGGCGATGCTACGACACTAACATGCCGGTCAGCTTTCTTTCTGTGATTTTAACGTCATTTTCGACATTATTGAAGTTTTCTTTGACATAAAAAAATACTTGAATGGAAGAGACCAAACCAAAAGGGGGAACGATATTAGCTATTACACTATCGGCACCATAAACTCCATTCACAATTCACTCATTCAGCGGTCTGGCTTGCATTTTCGCCTTTATCAAAAAAAAAAACTTTAAAATGTACCAAATTTTCTCTTTGTTGACTTCCATCGTAAACACCCTGTAACTCACAACTGAATGGAACAAACCAAAAACAGCGAACGATTTTTTTTAGTCTGAAGTGTCACCTAGACAACAAGCATATGGTAAACTTTAAATTGTTTGATCGATACTTTACGAGATCTGCAGAGAAAATAATGGATTTCTTTTTCCCCAAAATAATATAACTAAATATCTTCTTTTTTTTATTGCGACTAGTTCATAAATATTTCCAAACGACTAGCAAAACACTTGTATGGGCTACTACAATCGTTGAAATTTAAGTGTTGACGGAGTTTATTTTAAAGTTGCGCTTGATGTCAAAACTGCTGCAGTGCCTTGACAATGCACCTAAGATCCTCATTTTAGAACAGTTGCATTTGGTTTTCGTACTTTGACCGGCACACCTCCACTGCTGTGCACTATAACTCCATGCTGGTCTTAGTATCTGCCCATGAGCCATTGCATGTTATATTTTAGTGCTTGTGCAAACTACGTGGACAGATTTTTTTTTGGCTTAGTTTAATTTTCCATTTTTTCCAAGAAGACCTTATTTAAACCGATTTATGATTTTTTTTTGTAATGTTTCGATTCGTTTTCAGTTTCACCAAATGCAATCAGCGCGGTGTCATCTGACAACTTGGCTGTGACGTAATTAGAATCAGACGGTAGGCCACGTCTGAAAATAAGTAGAGGCCCAAGAATGCTGTCTTGAGATGTTTCTGCCTTAATTTGTCGAAGACTTGAATAAGCAACATCTTGTTTGATTTGAAAGTAGCGATTCGATAAATACGACTCCAAGTTTTCGTAGTTTTGTTTAAGAAGTATTAATTTTAGTTTAACAAGCAAACCTGTGTGACAAACGCGGGGAATACACCACACACTTTTTTACTTTCAAGTGGTTTTTCTATTTCGTTCGTGTTCCTGTGTACCCGATCGTTTGTAGAGTGTTTACTATGAAGGTCAAACTGATGTGTTAGAATTATTATTTTGTTGAGTCGCTTAATCAACAGCTTTTCAATTACAGGTAGGAGTGATGTGGGTCTATACGATGAAACCTCGTGTCAAGGTTTTCCTTGTTCTTGAAACATAATAACATCCGCAGTTTCCCAGAAAAGGGGAACGTAATGAAACTTAAAAGATGCATTCATTATGTTAGTGAGATGCTTCGGATGCTTTTAGGTGGAAGCTGCTTGAGTATTTCTTCAGTGATTAAATCAAAGCCAGGATACTTATTATTTTTTAACATTTTAGTTTCTGTTCAAACGCTTGGAGCACATCAGTGCTTCATGAGCTGTAGAAACATTAGCTAGATAGTCTGCATATAGTTCTGCTTTCTGTGAGTTGTTTTTAGCCCATTTTCCTTATTTTTTGTTGAGAGGAAGGCAATACATTTGTGGCCTTTTTAACCCCTTAACCTACGATTTAGCCTCGAAGATGTTGGGCCGAAATAGTATACAAGCTCGAGCAGTTTTTTCAAACCATCTAGTTTTAACCCACACCATGCACACGTAATATTCTCTTTTGGCCCAATCACCGTAGGCGGGCTATGCCCGTAATATCTACGTTTGGCCCGACCATCATACGCGGGCTCGTCACTGTATTTTAAGGGGTTAAGTATTTAGTGCATTTCCTTAGGGAGTTATCCACACGTCGCTTCTTGGAGAATGAATGCAAGTGACGAGAAAAATTATCATTTTTAAATTTCTTTACTTTCCGACTTGGTTATTTTGTTTAGCTTAGTTTCATCTTTCGTGTTCGAGTTTGATGCCACTTACTGAGAAGTTTTCCCTTTCATGAAATAAGATCTCTGAGCTCCTTTGGGTATTATGTATTGCTGGACGTAAAAATGTGAACTTCGGTATCCAATTGCTCCTCATTAATTAGTTGTACGTCATATGAAAATATTAAATTTAGTAGAACTCGGAAAAGATGCCAGTACTTGAATTGAGATATATTCTACCATGCCGCAGTATTGCACATTAGGGTATATGAAGTAGCTGCGAATTTTTTACCTGCGCAGGTTTGCCACAAAATGATACTTATGAATATATACGAGCATATTATTGTGCGTTCTAAGATTTCGGTTTGGTTATTTTGAATAAAAAAGCATACAACTTTCGTCTATTAAAAATTAAAATAGAAATAGAACATAGAGGTGGAGAAAAGTTTCCAATTCATATTTTATAGGCCACTGCGACACTTTTTTTTTTTTTTGGGCAGTCAATTTTCCACCTTTTTATTCATTTTATTTTTAGTCTCCACCTGTCATCTGAAGTTGACGCCGGTCGTCTATCGCTTGACTCTTTTCAACTTTCCTTTCTGTTTGTACTTCGTCGCTCTTCATCGCCCCTTCTTATCAGCGGCCGCCTTTCAACGCCACTTAAGGGGTTAGAACACTGTAGCGACAGAAAAAATGAACAAATTTTAGAATTTTTTTCTGCGGGATATAGAAATCAATCAAAATTATGAAAAAGGTCATGAACCGCTGTACTTCTAAACGTACAAAGCATCAGTACCTACTTTTTATTTCCAAAATCCGGTAGACAGAAATATCTATTTTGCGAAACTTTGTGAGATATTAATTTCCAAATGAATTATAAATTGTAAATTATTAACTATAAAAATATTTATTGTTCGCAAAGTAATATAAAAGAATTTGGCAGCTACGCAGTTTTTCTTTGACGGAGACTTTTTCTAAGAATGCGTGGCCAGACCAATTACAGGGCTCGGTACTCGAAGTGTAACCAATTAAAAATGCCACATAATGCCACTGCGGTATAAACCATAACCTGTGACGCGGGCTGCCTCCTGGTGGCCAATGGATGGCTCAAACTCTCGTATGAACGGTCTGGCAAATAACCCCTATCGTTTTGAGAGTTTACGAATCGCTCAATTTGAAAAATTCTTCAGAAACAGAAAAAACAATTTTCGGAACTTGACCGCTTTCAGCCAAGCGAAGAAACTCCTTCGCTCACTCAAGACTGACTTTAGCCATTATAGATGCCACGCCATAACGCCATGACCATAACCGTAGCCTTATGTATTGAATATTGGGTTTTCTCCATAACCGTAAGTAGCTATGAAATGTTTTACATTTATTTTGTTATTTACGATACAAATTTTAATCATAGAATTGAATGACGAAAAATGAATTGACTGTGGAAAATTATCCACATTTTTATGACAAAAAGCAAATGTTGTCATTAATTCTACTTCAGTCTCAGCTGTTAATGGTTACGGCATGACTAATCGACAAATGCTGTAATGTTGCAGCTATGTTTATGGTTACCACTATGGCGTTATGGTTATGGCACCACTAATTCCACTCTTAATACCTTCGCTACGATGTACCACGTACCGAGAGAGGTTGCGTCCAAATTTAAAATAAAACTATTTTCGCATATTTTTCCATCTGAATTTAATTCGGGCTTTCTTAACCGTTCAAAGCTGTTTATTTGAGCTATTAGCAGGCTTGGACATTTCCAGAAAGTCTTTGTGTGTTTCATTTCATTGATCCATACCATAAAACTCGGTGCTTGCTCATTAATCTAAAAACTTTCGATTAGAGTTATTGAAAGTATGCAGTTCGACCTCATGGTCTTTTGTGCCCGAAACAAAAAAGAAAAAAAAAGCAAAACATTAGATAGTAGAAGGCTTATTCTCTTCTTCACTTTCGTTTTCAATTTGATAAGTAATGTGATTGACTCGCCACCGCTACTCAAGAAAATTTATTTCAATATTCCCCCACGATGTGTACAAAATCATGATATTTTCGGCTTAGGCATGGTTAGAACTAATTATGCTTCCAATGCTGCGATTTCCAGGACTTTGAGAGAATTTAATTCGCTTTCAA